>MJUU01009457.1:6233-31737 GCA_002080025.1 Modiolus philippinarum
ATATATATATATATATATATATATATATATATACTTCTGAAAATCAGCCCAACATTGTTAGATCTGCACAGTGGTAGTTCCCTCTCCGGGATTCGAATATATATATAACAAACAATAGACGAAAGTGAACAGTACACAATTAATTCAGTTGATATTTCGACAACTATCCGTGTCTTTATCAAAACAAAATAAAAATAAAATCAAACAAAAACTGTGTACAAAAGTAAATCTAAACGAAATATTCAGAACTACATTCTGGACGCTGGTTGACACAAATGTAATATGAGATGCATGCCCGGAAGGAAAATGGAAAAAAAATTGTCGGTAACTGTTCATCGGTAAAAATATTTAACAAAATCAATTATTCCACTATATAATTATAACTTGACTAATAACGAATTTTCATTGGCCAAGACTGTCACACGTGACTGTGAACAAAACATCGTGTCTCCCGCTGAACGTCGTGTCCAAATATCATATTCCCCTCATTCGAAATCCTCTAGATTTTACAAGAGTTATCATAGTAAGGAGGTGTTCCAAGTTAACATAGTTAGGGAACAGCTCACTGTCGCAATCCAAGAGTTTTACTGAATAATAAGGTCTCAAAAGCACACTTTTAATTATTTTCATTTGTGTTGTTATGTCAATTTCAAAAATCAATAAAACAAATTTATTTCAGCAACGATAATACCTTTTCTTACTGTAGTGTACTTTTAGTTCTTGGGTCCTAATTACGCTCCGGGATAACGCTATTATATTTTCACCGATCGATGTCACAGATGCAGCGGCTTTCGAATATAGGTGGATTCAGGCAGAGTTGCAAGAAAAAATGATTCCAGACGAATTTTTGCTAGTTTTTTTGTCAATTTTGCCTGAATTCTTCAAGAATATGAAAAAAAAAATTCAGATAAATGGAGAGGAGGTAGAACTACTTCTCGATACAACCTTCAATGAACTTAGTGGTGGAATAAAATATTTATTTCCCATGCATGTGGGAGATATGAAGATTTGTTTACCCTCGGGAAATCATATTTCCCTCAGGCGATGCCTTCGGGAAATATGATTCCCTCGGGTAAACAAATCTTCATATCTCCCACATGCATGGGAAATAAATGTATATTATTGAAGTAAAGGGATGTTTCGTTAAGAACTATATCTGTAATTAGAAATGGTGTTTTAAAATATAACAAATTTCAGTGTGTTAAAGAATTTCAATCATCTCAGAAGAAATCAAGTCTAAATGTTCAAGCCGTTTGCATCCAGAAACGTTCTTTTGCTTGTCGATTTGTCTCATTCCTTTATTTATTTTGGTCAATGGCAACAATTTGCATGTCTGTCCAGCTATGTCCAATGCTGTTGAAATGGACAGCTGTAGCCTGTGTTAATTCTTTTTTAACACAGGCTACAACTGTCTATTTCAAATCCAGCTTGAATATTAAGACTTGATTTGTTTTGAGATGATTAAAATTCTTTAACACACTGAAATTTGTTATATTTTAAAACACCATTTCTAATTACAGATATAGTTCTTAACGAAACATTCATTTACTTCAATTATTGATTTTGTTAAATATAAACAGAACTTGTATGCTAATGTTAGATTGATATATATATATATAAATTAAAAATTGGCCCTTATACGCGTCCGTACCTCTGAGACTACATGGCCAATTAGAACTGTACTGTGTCACAACTCTTTATAGTTAATCCCCTTTGAAAAATGTGTCCAGCAAGACCCCACAGGATCGAGGATGGCCGACAGCGGGGAACATAGTTTTACATTGAAACGTATTGGAAAATACATTTAAAGACACTCCTCTCTGAAACTGCTTGGTTAATAGGAATCAAATGTGGTCTAAATGGTCCTCGGTTGGTCCTTGTTAGAAAAAAATATATCCGACAATTCTGCTATCCAAGATGAAAGCCATCAGGGAACTTAGATTAACATTGCACCCTATGGGAAAATACATTTAAAGATCATCTCATCTGAAACTACTTGGGTAATTGGAACCAAATCTGGTCGTAACCGTCCTTCATTGACTGTCTTTGAAAAATGTGTCTGCGTCATATCCAAAATGGCCGCGGGGAACATAGTTTAACATTGGACCTATGGGAAAACATTGAAAGGTCTTCTCCTCTGAAACTACTTTTCCTATTGGAACCGAACTTGGTCACAATGATCCTTTGGTGGCCCACTTTGAAAAAAAGTGTCCGGTAAGTCCATATAAGATCCAAGATGGCCGCCGACGGGAAGTATAGCTTTACATAGGACCCTATGGGAAATGCATACAAAGATCATCTCCTTTTACACATTGGGCCATATAACATTGATGTCTATTGTCATACTAGAAAATTAGTCCCATTATCATTGAGGTTATTTGTACTGTGTATGCCAAACTTGGACCAGGTGAGCTACATGCTCTTGAGAGCCTCTAGTTAACCATGAGTTTTGGCTTGATATTGTAATTTGCACCTTTTGTTTCTGTTGTTCTTATGAATACATTCAAAGTCAGCTCTGGTGTTATCTCTAACTTTCTTTTCAACTACAAAATGTATATCTTAATGCCATAATTGAAATACATCCAAAAGTGGTGACAAACACAAATAAATCAATCAGTCAATCAATGTTACAGTTTATTGAAAAAATTGACTACAAATTTACATACAGGTCTAATTATACCTAATAAGCAAACCAATGTATGCATCAAAAACACCGTTTGATCCAATATGAAGCAAGATAAGATCATGCTTCCTGGCGTCCACTACATACTATAGTAATACATTTTGTTTCTGAAACCTTTGACATCTCTGCAATCTGGCATCAGGTACACACAGAACTGAAGTATTGCTGGTCTTCACCAAACCAGGGAGCTGCTTCAGGTGAGAGTCTCCTGCAATTAAAATGTTTCTGTAAATTTCCAATAATAAATAAATAGGAATTCTAAGAATCAAATCTAAAAAACTATACCAAAACAAGATGGATGACAATTTCTAGAAATTTACTTGGTGTCTTGATTTTCAAGCTGTGAATTAGGATGCAATGCACAAAACTAGCTGAAAATTATTGTAGAAGTGTATCAGAGAAACGTAAAACTGGAAGCTATAAAGTTAATATGTACAAAACAAGAGGCTCTCAAGAGCCTGTATCGCTCACCTGAGTCCAGCAGCACTATAATTCCCAATTTATGGTCCATCTTTGGTGGTGCATGTACATAAAAATCAGAAACTCTTTATAAAATTTAATTTAAATTGTTCAAGCAGTTTCAGAGAAGATTTTTGAATGCAGTTTCCAAACTTATGTTAATCTACATTCCCTGCTGGCAGCTATTTAACCTAAAACTTTGAAGAGGGTCACATAAGGACTATCATATCAAAATTCTACTGAAATTGTTCAAGCAGTTTCACAGGAGAAGAACAAAGTAACAAGCTCTGCTTGGTCAAAATCTCACAAGTTTCATTTATGCAATGTTTAAATTGAATCCATTCAATGGTTTTCCATCATATCTTTGTATGCATTTCCCATTAGGGTCCAATTCATTGCTGGCAGCCATGTTGGATGATGGATCAGAACTGAAGTAACAACACTTGGTCAGCTTCTCATAAGCAAAGTTTGGATTAAATCTATTAAGCAGTTCTCTAGAAGAATATCTCTTGTTAAATTAAGTCCACAGCTGGTGACACTTGGTCAGCACCTGACAGACATCATTCATATCATGTTTGATTTAAATCCATTCAGCAGTTCTTTAGAAGATCTTTGTGTGCATTTCACATAGGGTCCAATGCTGGCGGTCATGTAAGATGACAGATTGGCACCAAAGTAATAAAACTTAGTCAGCACCTCATAAACATCATTCATGCTAAGTTTGGTTCATATCCATTCAGTGGTTCTAAAGTAGAAGTTCTTTGTATGCATTTCCAATAGGGTCCAATGCTAAAATTAAGATCCCCGCTGGCGGCCATGTTGGATGATGGATCGGCACCAAAGTAACAACACCTGGTCAGCACCTCATAAGCATCATTCATGCCCAGTTTGGTTCAAATCCATTCAGTTGTTCTCAAGAAGAAGTTTTTTTATGAATTTTCCCATTAGGTCAAATAGTAAACTAAGTTCCTCGCCGGCGGCCATCTTGGAAGCAGTCGGAAAACTTGAATGTGTTCAATAAAATATAGTCCTTAACATGCTGAACATTTTTGCAATTTAAAGTTGACCTCTATCTCAAAGCGTTTTTGAAATATAGGACAAAAAGTAAAAAATCACGAAAAATATGACCAATTAAGGACCACAACTCATATATAGGTACTTGGATTTTCTTCAAAATTTCAGCTGGGTAGATCTTCTCATGCTGATCATTTTTACCCCATGTCAGATTTTTGATATCTGTAACGGTTTTTGAGTTATTTGCCAAAAACTGTAATTTACCCCTATGTTCTATTTTTAGTAACGGCAGCCATGTTATTTTACCTAAGACATACAAAATAACAAATTTGAAACTAGATACCCTATTGAAGATTCAGCAAAAGTTTGCTTCCATTTGACCCAGTGGTTTCAGAGGAGAAGATTTTTGAAAGTGAGCTAACGACGGACGGACGACGGACTACGGACGACGGACGGACGACGGACGCCAAGTGATGGCAATAGCTCACCCTGGCATAGCCATGTGAGCTAAAAACTCTAGGACAATGGTTCTGATTAAAAAAATTACACACTTTTTGTCAAGCTTCTGTCTGGACAAGCTGCACTCGCTTCATACTGGAAAGTGCTAATACAATATATACAAAAAACTTAATACCGAAGTTACTATGAATTTACTTTCTGCAAATACCATTTAAACCGGTTTAAGCCACCAGTTCTTTTGAAATGGCTGTACCAAATCAGAACCATATCGGTCGGCAAATTTACTGGGTGTTTCTACCTGAATTGTCTTTTTGTCTCATGGACCTTGTCTCTTGAAAACTCTGTTCAGTAATATTGTCATTACCTCAATTTACCAAAGACGTGAAAAATTACTGTACGTATGCACAAAACTACGTAGATGAGTTTGTAAATATTTAACATTTCACTTTTTTTCTGCCGATAAATTATGGTAATAATATTACAGAAAAACGTAAAACTATAAGCTATGAAATTAACATGTACAAAACAATCTAGAGGACAACTGGTTTGCGGTCGACAATTTTTCCCGTGGTTTCCACCTGATTTGTCTTAATGTCTCATGGACTTTCGCTCTTGACAACTATGTTAAGTAATTTTGTTATTACGTCCATTTACAAAATCACTGGACTTATGTACAAAACTACGTAGTTGAGTTCGTAAATATTTACAAATTCACGTTTTATCTACCGATAAAGCCCTGCTGCAGTTCAATCGGCTTGACAAAAAGCAAAACCAAACTTCCTTCTACCAGAAACTATTTATGACAGCTACAAGTAATTAAAAGCTAACATAGAACACTTTTTATGATTTTTCTTCTTTTTTTCTCTCTTTTTTGCAAATATAAAATATATGTTTTACAATTATCAAAATTAAAATGTATTTATTTATGGTAAAAGTAGGTTAATTAAAAGGTAAAAAGGGAAAAAAATGTGAAATTTTGCTTTGTATATTACGTCCTTTTTAGCTTTTAATATTTTTTTATTTTTTACAGATACATCTCAAGATGTTTTGGAAAAATGTAGTTGCTGCTGTATGCATAATAGGTGGTTCTTTCAACGAAGGTAAATACAAATTTAAATACAAAATCCCAACTCGAGTATTCCGCCCTTCCGTAAGCCGGGATCAACTCCGAGTCAGGTTTCTGTAGGACGGTATCTTTGATTTTGAAGCTTTCCCCTTCCTAAGACGTGACTATAATGGAAAAAATACGACTAACTTGTCAGTCAAATAAAAAATATATTAATAAAAGGTACTTAAGGTTCAAAATAACCTCGTGTTATATTTTTTCTGAATGCATTTTATGCCATCATAATTTCATTTTGTCGTTTTGGTCAGGTATTCTGCAATAACGAAAATATTGAAAATGTCGATTTTGCTCTGTTTTGAATTTGTCGGAGAAGAGAGAGTTTCTGCTGAATGCTATTTTTCATCTAAAATTAAATTATATGAAAGACAATAAATCGAACGGTGAATAAAAGGCGAAAGAGAATAGATAGTCAAAAGAATCTAATAATTGAGAACACCGCATTAACGGCTTTTGTAATAACGTTTTTTTGTAAGTACTCGTTTTCAAAGTTTGTTTTGCTAATTTAACATTTTTCATCAATAAAATAACACAATTGAAGTAATATTAGAACATTAAAATTTCATAGGGAAAAGATGATGGTTTTGCATGAGGGAAATATCTAATAGTTTTAAACAATATTTGTTGAAATTTAGATATTGTAAATTTTCAAATAAAATCTGTTTTTGGGTCAGAACTGAAGCACTGACTAATGGAATGGTGACAAAATTTAATGAATGTGATTTTACTCATCTAAAAGCAAAATTCATAGTTTCATTCTCAAGGATCAACAACAAAGATAAATCTTTATTATAATCATGCCATTAACTCAAAATAGTTGTGGTTGTCTTCTAGTCGTAAGAATCGGTTAGTCTTTGTCTGGTATTAGATAACAGCAACTCTAAGAGCACTAAGCAAGTTAACTTAGATTCATGAACATTAACTTTTCCGGACAATCAATATTCTAAAGTCGTTATGTAGTAAAAGGATGGATTGCATTCAGCTGCTAAATAGGCCCACTGATTTGACAAAAAATAAATTTAGAACAAGCATAATTTCTTTGATACATTTCAACACTCGAAAATTTGCAGTTTTTGATCATATGTGAATTTTTTTTTTTAACATTGCTTCATTCTATTGAAATAAGCTCACTTATAATAATACCCCTCTTCATGGCAATTAACGTTGAGCCTATGGAAAAATAATCGACATGGGGTATATTCGAATTGAATTTTAACCCTGTCTTGCATTCGGAACCAAGCTAAAAATTATCTATAAGATTATTTATTTAATAAGAATTATGCATGCAAAATGCAAAGCATATAAATAATTGAAAAAAAAATGTATTTTTTAAGTGAAAATTCGCTGTATTTATGATATTATGTTATGTAATCTGCCTCGTTTATTAAAGTTTTATTGATTCATAAATGCAAATAATATCTTTTTATACATCAAAATTCTCCGTAAATGTGGTATTGCTAGTATTTTAAACTTTGTAAGAGCTTTTTTCTAACCTAGCGATTTGCCAAATAAGCTTAACACGATCTAGTTAAGTAAGTAGATTCTTTATATTATGTTAAATTTTTCTTGTTTGTTTTCCCGATGTAAAATGTGTATGCTCTATATATATTTCAGTTATGGTGTACTTGTTCTTTAGAGAATTTCTCATATGATGCACTATCATTCTTTCAAATTTTACTTTTTATTTTTTTTTATTATTTTCTTTTTTTTTTGTAATTTAGAATTGTTTTTTGTGGCCACCTGTTTATTGTGCCCACGTCTCATGATTTTATTATGTCAAGTTTTCTTACAATTGGCTCGATGAGTGTCATGTGGTTATTTAAATGTTGTGATCATCTCCTACTAGTCTTTTTGTCGGGCAAGGGATGACAGCGATTGTAAGAACACTTTGTCAGTTCAGTTCATGTTTGTTGACGACCCCGCATCCATGGATCAAAGGAAAAAAAATTTTGACATGGATGTAGCGTTACTCAGCAATTAGCAATGAATTCCGCTTAAACCGGTGCTAGGAACCGTCTTGAAGTTGCTATGAGGTATGAGTAATGCTCATTATTGAAGGTCTCATGGTGACTTTAAGATGAAGAACAACAATAAAGCGTTGTTCAATTGCTTGGTTTAACAATGTATTTGTAGAGATTTTGTCTCATTTGCATTTATTCCATATCCCTTCATTGTTAATTTAATGTATTTGTAACAACATAAATTAGCCGTGGGTTATCATTAATTGCTTTTAAGAATAAAAAAAAGAAATTTGATCACCTATTTTCCAATCTCTTTGTAGTTTTGACTTCGTTTATTTCCTATTGTTACCTCTGTATTATATCTTTGATTTTGTTACTACCCTTTAGCAGAATTGGTCTATAATTAGAACATGGTTCCCCTTTCGATATATTACAGGAGCACCTATAGCCTTTCTACACAGCTGAGACTTGGACAAGAATGATTTTTAATAGAGGAATCTAACAATCGCCTGTCAGAGTTAAAATATAACAGATACACGTATCTTTGATTTTAAAGGCCTTTATTTACCGCTTAGTTGTTCTTGTAAAGCTTCATAGTAGGTAGGGAAAGCTCTCACAATGAAAATATAACGATCTTCCATACTCGAGATTATGTTTGAATTGATTGAAGCAAAATGCAAAACTTGTCTAGGATACGTATGTATTTGTGTTAGACAAGGGATTCCATAATTGTTCAAATAAAGTTGATTCTTTTCTTGGATTAAAACTAAAATGGGTGGTCTTCTCTATGAAAACAGAAAAAACTAAGAATTCTTATCAGTTAAATTCCTTTCTAAAGATCGTGCAGCTGGTATGTGTGCAGGAGGCATAGTTCACTGGTGGCTCATCAAAACTGAGAGTTGAAATGTTCTGAAGGGTGTGCTTGCATAATTGGTATAATGTATAATTAAGCATCTTTATATTTAGTACACATATTCTCAATTATACCAAATAAAGCGCATAATAACCATTTTCCAATAATCAATGTCCCAGTGTTTGTATTCTTGGCCAAAAATTCGAAATTAAAAAAAAATCTTGATAGTAATACAAATAGTAAACCATATCAAGAGTCTAAGTAGGCAAAATCATTTTAATTAGGCCCACTGACCAATATATTTTGTTTCAAATTTATATTAATATAAATGCAAATATGTATTAGTATATGAAAATATGTCGGACAAGCACAAATTCATACTAATATCAACAAAATATCAGAGTATAGGATGGTAAAGTACTCCATTTAGCTCGAAAAATGAAGTTTTAGTGTAGATTTTTCTAATAAAGAGTTATCTATTTTAACTGTATTATTTCCATTCCAAAAAAAAAAGAAATTGGTAAATAAAAGAATGTATCATGGATAGAATAGCGCCATATGCACATTACTATAATATCAGAATTATGTTCTTTGTTGTTTTGGCACTTTGCTAATCTTTATTATTTTCATACCCTATTTATTCTTTTAATAAGAGTCCTGGTAAAATCACGTGATCACGTGACTTGCACATGCGCGATTTTGATATTTTATTGTACAATTTTAATCTACACATATTGTAGGTTTCATTGGAACATATTATATCAAAATTCCAGGTGCTCCGGAAAACGGCCTTATTGCTACCCATCCTTTGTTCGATTTTTTTTCTTTTACACACAAACTCCCAATCTTTTTTCATCATTAGATACTGTGAATACATTTATATTCGTCGACATCAATTTACGTTGATTTGGAGAAAAAGGCGTTTTCGTGGATGGTAAATTCGTCCATCTCACAATTTTCAGAAAAATATATATATAACTATTTTAGTGAACGTTTAAGTTTCAAAAGCAAATTAACGTTGTGTGACAAATGAAATTAATTTTAATTTGTTTACTTTATGTTATTTGACTGTTGTTCTTCATAAACTGTTGATCATTGAATGAATGAGGATAATTTGAATAGGGGAAAATAGCAATAAAAGCAGTTTTAAACGATGTTTGCTGTCCAAGCTAAAATCAAAACTTGATTAATGATTAAAATAAATGAGTACTTAAATTCAAAAACAGTTGGAACCCAAACAGAAATAGTACTCATCAAACATTTTTAATATTTGCCATTTAACTCATTTAATAAAAACTTTGCCGTTAAGGGGAGCCTACCGGAAGTCGTAGAAAAATCAACAAAAAATTTGTTTTTAATAGACCACTTTCATGTTTATTTCTTATCCCGACTTTGGCTCCGTTTTTATAACGTTTTCCACAAAGGGAAGTAACCTACTGACCCGACAGTCAGGTTTACGGTTCTATTGTAATAAGGGGCAGCAGTAGATTTTGAATACATGGGTATCTATCACTGGACTAGGGGTAATATCTCGATTGTCTTTAAATAAATTATTTCAAGCCATTCGGGTACTTACCACAGTGAAAATCGTAACCGTTGCCAGAGAAAATATTTACTGACCGTCCTTTCCCTAATGAGACCGAAAACCAGAATGACGGGTGTTAGCGAGTGACGTCCCTTTGAAAAACATGCTAAATTAGCAGTCATCCCGTAAATATGAAATTCGTCTATTAAAGGACGACGGGAAATCTCTTTTCTTTTCACACCTAAGGTAGATCTTCAATTAGAGCAATTTACGTTTGAATAGCAACATGTTCAAAATGCTCAAGTGAGCTTGAGTTGAATTGTAGTCCAGGTTGTCTGTTCGTTTTTAACCCTAGTTGTAGCTACGGAACCGTAGCTCTATAGGTCTTTTTTTATTTTTTTGTGATTTGGCGGACCATAGAGATAAGGATTTTCCCCTATATAAAACTTGCGATTTTGCGACTCGAATTTTGTCGCACGTTTTTTTGGGAGTTTTCTGACAACCGGACACCAAGCGGGGCAGTCTCATTTATGTATTTCGTTTCTTTAAATGTTTATCCACACCCTTCCATATTTATTTACCACTAAATATTCATTTCCTGCTCATTATCATGACAAACGTCATCGTTGGGATCATACCGCCTTCACCCATCCTGCTGACATCAATCTCCTTGGGAACGAGACTTTTCGGGAGGCGGGACTAAATGCAAATCGCATCCGAAAAGGATATCCTAAAGTAAATATTTTGTCAATCTCTGACTTGAATGGCAACTTTTCTCACTTTTGCAAAGCTTTTGAATGCAAATAATCAATTTATCTATAATTAAGAAATTTTCCTGTTGAATTTTGAGATATCCGTTCCGAACATGATCTGGCATTTATTGCCGCCTCTCGAAATGTCACGTGACTGCGATGTTCAAAATGGCCACTAAAGTAGGCGGGATTACGTTTATATTTTGACAATTTCCTTCATAAATAGAAAATTTTGACTCACCTAGCATAATTAAATATTGTTAGTATTAGAAAATGTTGAAGGAAACGAAATGAACACACTTGGTACTCGTACTGTGTGGATGGTTGTCAAATAAATCCCAGAAACGTGCGACACAATTCGTGTCGCACGTGTCGCAAGTTTTATAAAGGGGAAATCCGTAGCTTTATGGTCCGCAACTATCACAAAATCAGCACAAGGACCATAAGAGCTACGGTTCCGCAGCTACCCTAGTTGCAGACTGTAAATTTTTGGTTGGGATCTTAATTTCGTGGTTTGACTAACCCCACAAAATCTACGAAATTGGATCCCCACGAACAATAAGTGTTTCACAGTATTGTTAAAAAGAAATATCATTTTACAAATATTGTAAGTCGAAGGCATCAACATTAGCTATCATGATTAACATGATCATTATTGTCATTATCAACATTATTGTAAAACATGAACATTATCAACATTATCTTGATTCATTATATCTTATCATCATTATCGTTATCACGATTGACATTATCATGATTAAATAAATCGTGACTGGCCCTGGGAACAGAAGCTCAGTAACGGATATAACAGTTCATTATGTTATAATGGTGCATAAGTTAAGGTGTTGTGTCGCTCTTCCGCCTCGAACGGATATAATAGCACTATATCAGATTGGCAATAATACCTGTTTATTCAATTTACAGTTTTCAGTTTTCTGGCAATACCGATGCTTGACCCACGATAGATAGTCAAGATATTAAAATCGACAAATGTTCATAAAACAAAAGTGAGTTAGTAAAGAGGAACTTTGATATGAATGTCTCTTGCTCACCGTGTATTCTGTGCCCATGATCCATTGTTTCGAATTGCTCGAAAAAAATGTTTTAAACCATATCTTCTTAATAGCATAAGTTATTGGTGGTACTTAGTGTAGTGAGCCGAAACAGTATTCTATCTCTTTCATATGAATTATTTCCTGAAAATATTCAATCAAAACAACAGCAGAAATCTGAACAGACATAATTTAAAGCGGTAAGGTGACTGGGTTTTCTTTTGAAAAACTCTAAATTTTCTGTAAAATACTTCACACAAATTTTTTCCTACCAGAGTCTTCGACGTTCTGCGCAAAGGAGAGAATTAGATCATACTACGACCTTGAACCTTATAAGTCACGAGGTCTGATTTCTAAAAAAAAATCACGTAGACTCTGGTACAAAGAGAGGTAACTCGTATGTAACATAAAAACAGCTTTGACTACACTTACTAAGTTGATATGATTTATTCAGAGAAATGCATGCATAATTCGATTAAAGGTTAATAGGACACCATACCAAGAGAAAAAATACCATTTAAATTTCTTTGTTTTTGGATATATTGTAGTACTAAAGTAGTTGGTTGCTACGTGAAATTTTCAAACCCCCTTTCCAGGCATTTTCTCAAGATATAAAGGGCAAGAGTTACCTGTCCCTTGGTGTTCGTGATTATTAACAACAACGATATATTAGGACATACTGTAATGTGAATGTTGTCAGTAGGGGAAAAACAACCATCAATGATATAAGTTGTGATTATTGAATATATGAAAACATCGAATATACTTCGATCTTGCAACCTCGTAGCTTCAGAATTACCACAATACTCCCTTAACTTGCAAATTTTTTACTCTTTTTTTTTGTCCTTGTCGGACCATATTTCATGCCATTAAAAAAAATTTGTCATTTAAAATTTGAATTTTTTCATTGATTATATTATTTGAAATCACAACAATAATATATTAAAAAATCAGTTTAGCAAACCAGGCTTTTAAGAGACCTACAAGCATTCAAAGTTGACAACATTGCCCTCCTCTCCTCGAAAAATTTTGCCATAACTAATATAAAACCAGAAGTGATGTCAACTGCTGTGCTTGTAGTACCAGAACCAAACTACAATACATGTAGTCATGTGACGGCTTCACTTGACTACAACAGGAAATTGTAGGTTGCACATGCCAAACCGGAAGTGGAAACTTTCTTGCCTACTGTCAAACATAAATGCAAAATGGTTGCCATTAACAAGTTCTAAATTTGTGATATATTGTATCATCAGTATGATATTTCAACAAGTGACCCTTAGGACTCCTATAGATAGAGCATAAGGAGCACACGCGCGGGACCGGGAGTAGTGTGTATTTCCTGTTGGCCACCATTTTGACAGGCAATGGCCTAATATGCTGAATATAATATTTTTGATGACATGAAGGAGTTGATATTTCTCATATATTCTTGTTCTTAACTTCTGGGGAGTGATCTTCATAAAATGGAATTTAGCAGTGGCTTGTTCTTTGAGTATATCTATCACGTCTTTGTTAATTGTTTTGAAGGGGAGATAGCTTTTGTTGTTCTAGGATGATTTTCCTCTCCCATAATTTTCATGTTTTATTATATCATTATTTCCCCTTTTTCATTTGTTGGCATCATTTACTTTTTCACCACTGTCCCTCTATTTTATATAATTTTAACAGTCATTTTCCCTCTTCCAGCCCTTTTACTGTGTTATTTTATTATTATCTTCCCTTTTCTCACCCTTTTCAAGACAATTCAGCTTTTTCATCCAATTTGTAGCAATTTGAATATTTCCCCGCCATTTTTAAATTTCCATGGCAACGGTCTCCATTTTGATATTTTTAAGATCAAAACTCGTTTCTACACATGCTAAGTAACATTCCTGTTAAATTTCATTCAATTTGGCGCAATTAAAAATTTCCCACCATTTTCTGTTTCCATGGCAACGGTTGCAAAGTAAGTGAGAACCGAACCGTCAATCCAAAACGAATAATATAAGGACAATGGCAACATCAGAAACAAAAAAGAAAAAAACAGACACAACATGGGTACAGCACAGAAAAGAAAAATGAAGACACACACACACAAAGATGAACAACACGGACCCAATAAAAACCATGGGTGAGATCAGGTGCACCGCTAGAGTAAGCATCTGCTTCAGCCGTGTTGAACGTTTCAAATTCTGTAGTAAAGTCAAATCCGGTAGAGGAAACAATAATTTAGCTTTAGAGGGAAAGATCTGTTGTCATCTAGGAAACAAATATCCCATAGCGGTCCACAAGATGGTGATGTCGACCGTAAAACTTCTGGAGGGATGACTTCAAGTTTTGGGTATCATACCCTTGTTGAAGTAGCCTATTCGTGAGCAACCGGGCTCTATCAAGGAAGTCATTGTATCGAACACAGGCTCTTGAATAGCGAATGAGCTGGGAGATGTAAATTTCATATGCCGGCGATGTTGGGATGTTGCTACAAAGAAAAGGGAAGTTTACTATTGGAAAGGTGAAGTCATCGCGTTTTTCGTACAGCTTAGTTTGAAGTCTACCTCTGTTGTCAATTTCAAGGTGAAGGTCAAGGAACGAGGCTGATGCAGAAGTGTCTGTGGTATCCTTAATTTCGAGCTCTTTTGGATAGATCAAATGAAGAAAATCACCAAAGCGAGGGTTGTTTAGTGACAAAATATCATCTATATAGCGGAAGCTAAAATTGAAAGATTGGACCAGTTTTTTATCTTTATTTTGAAGAAGCCCTTCGATGAATTCAGCTTCATAAGAGTGAAGCAACTTTGATATTTTTAACACCAAAACTCCTTTCTACACAAGCTTAGTAACCTTCCTGTCAAATTTCATTCCATTCTGAGCATTTAAAATTTTTTTCCACCGCTTTTCTGGTTTGATCACGTGACAGCTGTCCTCATTAACATTAACTTAGATTCATTTACTTCACTGGATAATCAATATTCTAAAATCGGTGAGTAGTAAAATTTGTCCCATTGTGTTTCTCTTAATCATAAAACTCCCATCCGTATCCGTCATTAGATATTGTTAAGCATAAATATGATTTTACAAATATTCTTTTTAATTGGCAAATAAAGGTCACGGCTCACCATAAAATTTGGACTGAGAGCCATCATGGCGTAAATGGGAAAGTCAAATGCATTAACATAAGCTATCACGATTAACATGATCATTATTGTCATTATCAACATTATCGGAATCATAATATCTTATCAACATTATCGTTATAACGATTGACATTATTATAATTAAATATAGCGTGGCTGGCCCTGGGAACAGAAGCTCAGTGAAGAACATTATAATTATAACCCTATACTTTTGCCCCGCGATGCAAAACTAAGACATCCGGGGGATGCTTAAATTTAAGAAGGATATTAATCCTAGGAATCAAATCTTCCTAGCTCATACCTCCTTTTCCCTGCCACCACAAGAAACAATTTCTTCTCTGTATAACCAAGTTCGTGCCATCAAAAGTGTTGCGGGCATATACAAATGCATGATCAATAACTGATGACCCGACTATCCATACAGATTTCTTCTGTGGGTAATGAGAATGACCTAGTAAAATTAATTTTATTATTTTACAAGTATACCTTGGTACTGGTTTACCATTAAAATGGCAGAATACAAGACCAGACTGTTATGGCCTATGTTTCAAATATTTCTTTAGTAAAGACACAGGACATTTAAAAAAAAACTTTTCCTTCATATGGATTGTATTGCCCATTCCAGCGTTATCACCTTTTGAATGACCGATTCCAACTTTTAAGGTATGCATCCCTTTAGTGTTTTCAATTTCAATTTCAGTATCTTGTATACCAATTATTTGGTGCTCTTGACCAGACTTTGTATATATTATTTCACCATAATCCGTAAATGCAAAAGCAAATGCCGACGCAAACAGATTAGCTTCATTAATTATTATAAATTATTTTATTCAACAGGTCTAGAATTATAGGTATCCAAATATTTGTACGCTTCATACCACTAACATTCTTTTAACAATGATTTTTTTTTTTTTTTTTTTTTTTTGTGAGAAATCTTTATTAGAAACTTTACAACGAAATCTTTTGGCCAATACGTAACAATAAACGGTGTAGAACGCTTTACCTGATAGAGATAGATATGTTACAAATAAAATAATGCGGTGGTGGCCTTTTGAAATCTAAACCAAACTCCAATAGAAATGCGTAAAAACTGTTCAGTCCTGCTGTATAAGTATCTTTTGTGTTCTGTGCTAAAGATGCGTCCACTTACCGTCCAATTTCAGTTCCGATATCATCTCTAGAAATTCCTTCGGCGGAAGTGTCATTTCTGTATCTGCTTCTGATGCCAACTTCTGAGTCTTTGCAACTGTTTGCGTGAAATAGCATTGGCAATGCTGTTGACGCGGTTCTCAATATGTACCGCAAATTATTTAACATTGTATTTTTTCATTCTTTATTGAATCTTAGAAAAAAAGACAAGAATCTTCAGCTGCAGTCTTGAAGATTATTTCTTTCCATGCGATGAACCTTCTGAATTGAGTGTAAT
The DNA here is from genome assembly GCA_002080025.1 of Modiolus philippinarum. NCBI lineage: Eukaryota > Metazoa > Mollusca > Bivalvia > Mytilida > Modiolidae > Modiolus > Modiolus philippinarum. The sequence continues at coordinate 22,657 of MJUU01009457.1, forward strand.
ACTTTGTTATTTGAGTGTTTAATGACTATGCAAAAATGTTCATTAAGATTGTCACCATGTTGAAAAGAATTTAATATACTTATCTGTTTTGTAGCTGGCTCAATATATTGTGCGAACAAAACTGCAGCCTCTTGTGAACATATGTGTCTGTCCTTGAGAGAAGCGCCCTCTAATCTAATTCTGATATGTAAAATTATCGGCTTAAAGTATGACGTTTACATAAAAAATCCATCAGGCAAAGAAGAGGCAATTTGTCCTGCTGTGATTAAAGGGGATCCACGAGGCTGTGAACTTACTTCCAACGGCAATCGTATCAGACAGAACTATAGTACAAACGAAACAATCTTCACATTTACTGGAAAACTTGATAAACACGTTCTTGGGTTTTGGGTTTGTGAGCATGGAAGAAATAGGAGTAACGACGAAGTAGAAGTTACGATTGAAAATGCAAAAGGTACTAGTAGTTCTTTTTAGCAAATATTACAAGTATTGTTTTCATCCTCTATAAAAGAAGAATAAATTAGTATATTAAATAGATACATTTTAACAAGTAAAAACGTGCATTATATATATGCCAGAGCTTAACCGAGAGGCAACCTACAGCTTCCCGACACTGAAAACTTCATATTTTTTAAATGCAAGAAACATATAAAAATCATTTGCGTTTTACATTTTATCTATTTATTTATTTATTTTTTTAACATAAATATTTCTGTCTAAAGAAAACTTTCAAATTAACTTTTTTGTAGATCTACTGCAGGTTAAATCTTTTTACTATGGCAAACTCTTATTTCATCTTTACCTCGTTTTTCAGCTGCAATAAATTGTGGTAAGTTAATTTTCTTAAGAATATTAATATCTAATATCATAGATTTCGAATACACCAATTTAATATGATAATATAGGTTGTGACATATGTATTTCTGACTTTTTAGACAGATCAGATCTTATTTTAGCGTGAGATTTTTCTTTCTCACTTTTGAGACGCAGCAGTTCCTATTTTTAGCGGTGTGAGATTTCCTTGTCTTACATTAGTGTAAGACAAAACAATCACGAACAGTTTAATTACCGGCAAATATTGTGTTTGCACCTGAGGGTCTGTATTCTACATCTGTCCTAATTAGTGACAATCTATGTATTTTAAAACTGTTTTATCATTTAAAGCAAAATTTAACAAGAAAATAGGAAAATACAAGAAAAATCGTCTTTAAAATATGACGCGCTCGGGTACATATTCCTAATTTTATGATGTTAAAAAGGGGACATTACTCCTTGTGTAAACAAACGAAAAGCGGTGATATTTTTGAGGGGCTTTTGGTATATTTTATGGTGAATACAGTGAAAACTAAAATCAAACACCAGTGGAAGTGCTACACAAGAGAATCTCAGACACCCTCGGGTAAGATTTCAATCATCTCGGACGAAGCAAGCATCGTCCGAGACTGGAATCTTACCCTTGGTGAACCTCTGAAATATCCGGGTCAACCGGATAAGGCTTTGCAGAAAGTCTATTCAGACTGATAAAACCATCAGGGGAAGTGATGGGCAGTAATAATTTCTTGAATATTTAATATATTATTGATATAAAAATTTGCTTCTTTCGCGAGATCGTAGAAAATTGCTCAAGTTTAAATTTGCAAATTTTGATGTTCACAAAAAATAATAAACAAATAAAAGTAAACGATCCCCGGCACAATACAAAGAAATAAACTAATAATGCATGCCTAAAATTTGATATAACTAAGATTGTATTTTGTAGTATTATTTCTAATTTCGATTGCAGTGAACGCATTAAAACAATTACAAAATTAGGATTTCCGACAGTTTTCCAAAACCTGAAGGCCGAAATGATCATTCTTATTTAAAAACTTAAGCAATAATCGATAATCGCAAAAATATCTGACACAATCAGGCACTTCGCTTTAGTAAATAACATAAATTCTGTCCATGAATACAAGGAGCCACACAAAACGTTTTTTACGGAATAGAAATAAGCTAGGGAATGACATGACCCCGCGCAAGGTTGAATCAAATTAGGATTTCTAGGTAATGATACCCCTGCTATGTAACTATAGGAGTTGCACAAACTATGCACTCTCTATTACTAAATCACCAAAAAATTACTAAGTTAAATACTGTATATTTTTTAGAAAAATTAACCAAAATCAAAATCGTTACTACATGCACAACTTCAATATAGGTACAAATGAACAGCAATATAAGATTAAGGGGTTGTAATCATTATTTTAATAAAAAAAAAAACAAGTATAAAGCATTGGAGGATAGAAATGGCGTTTTGGGTTTCAAACGACCTTTTTTGAAATATTTTAAAAATTTTGTGCAGAATAGGTTATCAAAAAACGTAATATGTACGCAAATTATGATCAGGATCTTGTGATGATCAAATTGGGAAATCAGCCCCCCCCCCAAACCAACCAAAAATATATTAAAAAAATAGAAAAAATACATACCCACTGTAGCACATTTAAGCCGAAGGTTCCATAGTAGTATAAAACTATAAGTCAGTATATCTAAATCATCTCTTTTAAACTCTGTAAGCTCTAAACCTTCCTACTCCATAACGAATTGCTCTTATAACACCTGTTTTATCACCTTCACAGTTTTCTATAGTATTTTACGAAAGGATATGGAGTAAATGAACATGAGACAATAACACATATGTTAACTCCAGCTGCAATAATTTTAATGAGCTGTATGGCCATTTCGGAAATTAATTCCTCATCAGCAGCACTAGAACCCAAACAAAGGAAATCCATAATTTCAAAAAAATGTTTAAAATGCATAAAACCAAATGAAATCCGAATAATCAGTAATATCAAATATAGGAAAGGACAAAACTACGATGGAGGGAGTTAATCCTTCGGTTTTAGAATTTACATAAATTTAGATAATAGTAATTGAACAAAGTGTACACATGAGATATTATCTCATGTACAAGTAAACCTTAATTACTTATAGACCTTAATTACTCACATTATGGCATGTATGGGTGAAGACAAAGAGGACTAAATGAGTCTATCTATTGAGTGTCTATAATATTTAATTATTGTAATTATTTCTTGAGTACTTAACAATATTCTAAATATATAAGAACATGATTATCCCCATCTTCGTGATAAGTACTCGCTAACGCTCGTACTTATTCACGAAGAAGGAGATATTTACAAAGCACATAGTGTTGTTAAAATGTGTTGTCAGACATATTCACTCTAATATGTATCTGATCTATGTTTAATTACTGTGTAGAAAACGATAGTACGATATAGAAAGTGACCTTTGAGTCTGGGTTATCACCCAAAAGGATCTTTTATTATACAAAAGATCAGTCAATATATCAAGTGGGAAATACTTATTAATTTAAAGCTGTGGACCAACAGATGAGCGCAAACAATGCTTGATCTATTTTGTAGCGCGCAAGGTTAATTGTTTTTCTTCAATGAAAAATCTGTTAAAACTGTTGTTTTTTTAGGCGAATAATAGAATATACTTTCAGACAATAAATATTTTGTTTTTTAAGCGGAGGAATATCAGCATTCTTTATTCCATAGGTCAGGAATCCATTATGATTCCCGCTAACTGGAATTTTTGCCTCTTATTTCACAAGAGGTACTATCTCGAAGGCCCATTTGAAATTTCATAAGGACCATTACACTTAAAGAACAAATAAGTGCGAAGAACAAAACTTAAATCATTATTTCATTGCTGTTAATAAAATGCATTGATTGATGATGTCAATTGTGGACTTTCTGCATGATGTATTTTTAGCTTTATCTCCGTTGGAGTGCCGATTTTTGTGCGTCTTGGATATATATTCTGTATTTATAGTTATAAGGCACGTGTTCTTCGGTGGTTCTTTTGGTACGTTTTCTCTTCAAATTAGTTTGTAGAGTATTTGTTTTCCTTTTAATTTATGTTATAAGATTATTGCAAACAACTCGATGAGTGTCCACTGATTGTTTATAAGTTAGTTTATTCTATTCCTTTATTGTCTACAAACAGATATTTAAGCATGCAAGACTAGTCAAGCTGCCACAGAGAAAACCGTAGAACACGAATTTAGAACGATTAAATGTAAACAAATAATTATTAATTTTATTATAAATGAAAATTATAACCACAGGCGACTTTCTACAAGAATTCTGCTGAAGCAAAACACAGATGAATTACAAAAGATTCTGATAGACAGAATGAATGTTTGTTTGTCCTATAACTGGGTTCAAACCTTCAACTCTTTGTACATCTTCAACAAAGCGCCTAGCATGTAAGCCATAGGGGATACCAAATCGACTATCTACAACCCCTCAAAAGAAGGATTTTCAGTATTTTATTCCCGGGAGTTTATTAATACCTTTCCATCTTAGTATCAATTTTACATTATTCTTATATACACGATATTTATTGCGTTGAGAGAATGTAAGAGATGTTTTAATTACAATTAAAAGGTAATTAAATCATATATTTTTAACCTTGTCAACATAATTATGTGTCCTGTAGTCGACTTGTACCAACTGTAGACCAATATTACGTTCTATATAAGGAAGTTAGTACGTCATTATTATTACTATTTACTTTTTTAATATTTCTGTAATTTACTGCTGTTTATTTACAGATTCATCGACGCCATGGAAAGTTGCAACGTGGACTTTAGTAGCGTTTATCATACTTTATATCATATCAATTATAGTATATAAAAGATGTAAAAGAAAAAATCAAATTTGACAAATGCTGGCATTATAAAATCAACCTAATTATTACTAGTTATGCCAGCTTACTTAAGCTTTCTTGTGATAAGTTTTATTTATTTTTAATACATTTTTTTCATTTAGTTGACTCGACTATGTGTCGTAGATGACTCATAAAGACGTACGTCGACAAGCTTTCTAAATCGCGGTATATCCTTTTATTAACGAACACTTCTAAAGACAGAAAATAAAAAAAGGACATGGTATTGAAAGAGTTGAAAACGGATTCGGCATTCCTTTATTAAATTTGTCAAGTAGTAAATCAAGTAGTAAATGTCAAACGATTTTACATCAGTAGCAGACATTTTATGATCTTATCAAAATCTTGTCAGGCTTAACATATTTTTCAAGACAGTGTAAGGTGTTTAGTCGTTTTTCAAGATAATAGCTTTCAAGAACAATCAAGAGCTGTTCATTTTATCAAAATCAAGCAAATTAACTGCGTTCAAGGACGCACAAGTTGTTTAAAGTATGTCCCGATCAAACAAGATCAAATCGGAACTTTGTTTGATCTTAACAATCTAATCTCGTCTTGATCGTTGATAAACATAATCAACAACTAGATCTTATTTCATGTAAACTAAATTAACGCATCTTTATCGTCCTTGAAATCAATTATCTTGAAAGTGTTGAATGAAAGGATATGGAGAAAATGCACATGAGACAAAGTTTCTACAAATACATGGTAAAAAACAAGCAAAGGAACAACGCTTTTATTGTTTTTCTTCATCTTGAAGTCTTCATGAGGCCTTCAACAATGAGCTTTGCTCATACTTCATATTGCAACGGTCAAGCAAGTGGCAAAAGTTTCATTTTGAATAGATGTAATTTTACACCCCAAGCCGACTTTCCGAAAGACTGCCTGCGGAGAAAGAAAACATTTGACACATTGTTACAGCAAAATTCGAAACACCTGCGCTTTTCATAAAACGGCCTAATCAAACAATGTGCACGATCTGGGTGTTATCTGTCAATCAACCGATCATATGCAATTTCATTGGCATTCACCTATCGAATAAAAGGCGTTAATCTGTATGTCAATCATTTATCTGTTTTAAAGGGAAAATTCGCAAGAAATAAAAATTAATATTATTTTCCTGTGTAAATGGCCACGTATACATGTATATTATTGTTTTATTCAAATAGATACATGTAAGTCCGTGCATGAGATCGATATTTCAGAACATATTCCATTTAAATAGAAATATGTCATTTTTTTCTAAATGTATATATGTTTTATTGTTTAATTGTTTGTGTTTTGTATATGTATGCTGTCAACCCGCAAATGTAAAAGTAGCATTAAGGTTAAAGGCCCCTTTTTCAGCCCAATGTTAAACCTATGGAAATTTTATGTAAAACCCCCAGCCTAAACGGCTTGTTGCTTTATTCCAAAAATTCATCTGCAAATTATTGAGATAATTGCCCATGCAAAGCTACCATCATTTTATGCTAGTATCAACAAATTTAATGATTTTGCAGAAAAAATATTGAAAATATTGTGGTAGTTGGGTGTTTTCTGGGACAAAAATGCGGTCTGTTCGAATGATTTGCCGTTTTTTAATATTGATTTTCATAAATAACTCATTCTTTTGTTCATAAAACTTGCAACGAATAGTAGCTTTGTATGCATAAATGAAACAGCTATATGCAAACGAAGTTTGGTGAAGAACCAACAAGCCGTTATGGCTGGGGGTTTTACATAAAATTTCCATACGTTTAACATTGGACTGAAAAAGGGGCCTTTAACCTTAATAAACAACTCTATTTCATTGTTGAGTTAACAAGGTGGCTCACTCGTCACATTTTTAATTTGTGTCAGATTTCGGAACTTCTCTGTTTTTTTTCCATTCAATGGCTTAAAGAATTTTTAAAACGGACCCCCACATTTTATTTTATGAATGTCTTCTATAGATCAAATTAAGACGCCTGACGAGTTTTCATGAAATTCTTGATATGACTTCCAAGCTTTTAGACAAAAAAAATAGTCCTAATTTTAAATTAAGGAAAAATCCAGAGAACTCCATCTTCAGTCAAATTTTTAATGTCTTGTAACTCGTTTAAAAGCACACGCACCAATATATTTCTTTTTACCATTTCTTTAGTGTTCAATGCCCAATAGGTTTCAAGAAACAACATCAGGAGTGAGTCTCCTGTTTCATTTGTTCCGATGACGGTTATTCGTGGCAAAAACATTGTCTATGCATGTAACGTGCGCAGTTTGTATACATCAACCGATCGCTTTATAAATATTTCATACACCAAGGGCATTTTTGTCGAGGAAGAACGGCAATACGTTCATTCATTTTTTTAGGGGGAAGGGGGGGGGTCATTGCACGTTACAGACATGTATACATTTGTACTAGTATTGCTTGTGTTCATTTACTCCCACATTTTAAATTATTTTGTCAATATTCATACCGTCTGCTTTAAACAACGATATGTTACGTTTAAATGATTGGACTATCATGAAAGGGAATAAATATAAAACTGTACACAATGTAGACATACATGTATATACTATATACTGATCACTTTCAAATAACGAAAAGGGATGACAGAATCTGTACAGTAAAATGGTGTGATAATGAGTCACACCTGTGGATCTAACTTTCGGAAATGGAGGATTCCGGTGAAGTTCAACAAAGAAATGTTCCAGTCGATGTCTTTTTATCATTTGTCAATTTTTGCCTTAATTCTACACAAAAAAGAAACACTTTTTTTAAATGGGGTTCCAACTTTTGGAACCTCCTCTGGTTCCGCTAATGTGCCAAATTACTGTTACAATAAGGATCAAAAATAAAACTGAATGAAACAAAAATCGTACCCTTATTTCTTTATGATCATTTTTTATTATTTTTTTTCTAATTGTCAATACTTTCAATTTTATGAAGCTTTCTGATAGTGCACATTGTAAGAAGAGGCAAATAGAAACATATGAAATACATAACTTTACACATAAATACACAATTTGATAATTTTAAGTTCAAGCAAGTTAACAAAGAAAAACTGAAAAACTCGTCAGTCATCAGGTCAAATCACATCTCGGTAATAAGTATACGGCTTTGAATAACATTCATATCGAGTAGACCGAATTATGCTGAGTGTGTTCTACTTCTGTGCTATATTGATTATTACAGAATTTTGAACTGAAAGGATAATACAATTCTTTTTCAAAGTGCAATGGGGATATCTACGTTTGGAGTTGTAAAAAAGTCAAAATTATAATACATATAAAGAAATGAAGTCTTTAAACATGGATATATTTCTTCTGTGAAGTAAACTTTAAAGATTTTCATTTATATAAATACAATGTGATGTGTGAGGTATATGCCAAACAAAATGTTTTGGAAGAAATTAACAGAAACAGGGAAATGTATTACACCGTCTTGTCTGGACGATCCGTGTCCATTCTACATATGTCGTATGTGCACATTCCACAAGTTCTTGTTTTGTTTTGTTGTGTATTATATTTTTTCTTTTTTATTTTATATTGTTTTGTTTGTTTATGTGGTTGCTTTTCTTTGTTTTTTTTTTGTTTTTGTTTTTATTCTTTCATTTATTTTTTGGTTTTTTTTTATATTTGTTAAATGGTAAAACTCCAAATATTTGCGTCACAAGTTAACTTCAAGACCAGCTGCACACAGAGCGTTTTTACTTAAACTTGAACCCCGGAACCTGTTTACTGTCATGCCATAATTTTTGATAATTTCCTTAATGTCTATTTACGAACAAGTAAATGTAACATACACTGTTCATTTTTGCACATTTGAAAATGACATTCGGAAATACGACCAGTAGGGTTAAAGGATTTTCTCAGCTGAAATGCAATGAGACAAAAAAATGCATTGCGATAAAAAAAAATAACAGAAGCAAAAATAAAGTTATAAATAAAAAAATAAAATTAAATTAAAAAAATAAACATCCGCCGCTTCAGAGACATTCAAAAAAATGTCTTTGGTCGTTTGAAGTACATGTATACCCAAAAATTAGAGAATTTTTTGGGTCCTTTGTTGCATGTGGTTAAATGTTGTACGTTTGACTGACTGGACACTAAGACATTAAATTCTAAAAAAAAAATAGTAAATATTGAAATACCATTACGCAAATTAAAAGTAAATTAATAAATTCAACTGAATTGTCAGATCTTTTCACATTGTATTGATAGCCGTTTTCCCAAAACTAACACAAATATACTCCCTTTATTTTGTTATTTTGGTCATGTTTTGGTGTGGGAGAAACACATCTCATTTCTGATATATATATATAATGTCTCAGTATTCTATGGATTGTAAATCGAGTTGGACGGATATGTTTTTTT
>MJUU01009457.1:43043-54134 GCA_002080025.1 Modiolus philippinarum
AAAAAAAATCAGTAACCCGGCACTGTAAAGTACATAATATATACTGAATGTAAAATATTTCCATTATAAATTATTCTGGGCATATGTACAGTATATACAAAGAATTTTTTAATCGGAAAATAACATTAAGATGTAAAAGGCTTCATATCTAGAAATAAAAATAGTAAAAAAAATAACAATAATAAATAAATAAATTAGTAAATAAATAATATGAAAAAGTAAACAAAAATGAAAAAAATAATGAATTAATAAAAGCAACGAAAAAAAAGCAATTCTCGATTTTTGTTCAACAAAACGTTTTACTGAAATGAATAATACACGTAAAATAAACGACTAGTTTTCATATATAATGAATATAAGTTAAGACGGTATTACATTTTTCATTTTGTTTATAAAAATTCTATTTTTAATAAACAATCATTGATAGTACAACTCTAGCAATCTTTGTGATCCTTGATCGCAAGGATTGTGATCCTTGATCGCAAGGTTTGTGATCCTCGATCGTAACGGCTGTGACCCTTGATCGCAACGCTTGTGATCCTTAAATTGTATCTCCTGCGATCATTGATAACAATCCTTGCGATCAATGATGACAATCCTTGCAATCAATGATCACAACACCTGCGATCAAGGATCACAACACTGGCGATCAATGATCGCAAACCTTATGATCATGCGGTCATTGATCGCATTCCTGGATTGCAATCAATGATCATAACTTTTTTCTGTGATCCTTTTGTGATCCCTTAGTGATCCTTTTGCAGTCAAATTGCCAGGTTGAATATTCCTGGTACTGTAATAACTAAATACCGAAGTCACTGTGAATTTACTTTCTGCATATGCGCATTTCGACAACTAATGTCTCATCAGTGCAGATAAAATCTAAACGTTTGGAAGACCATCAACTCAAAGATGTGTAAAAACTGATAGAGAACAAACTTTATAATGTGACGAAAGCATGGAATGTATAAATAAAACAACGCTATAATTTATAATGGTATTTTTGTTTTAATTTATTATCAAAAATTAATTAAAAAGAGAATGAATTCGTCAAGTTTTCATACTTTTGCTTAAAGTTAATTTCGTCATATTAATATCACGTGTTTTGAACTGACCAATCGTTAAGAGCAATCCAAAGCTGCCACGAAATTTACTTCAAGTGCACTTTCCGATCACTCCCGCGATCGCATCTTTTCAAGTGCACTTGAAAGTGGCCACAAGATCACTCTAGGCTGTCATGGAATCACTTTCAAGTGCAAACGAAGTGCACGCGAGGAACGCTTTTTGAGTGCACTTGGATGGAATTTTGCGTCAGCACCCAACTGTAGTAATCATTAGTAAGACCACCAACAGAATTAATCTTTATTAAGATAATTATAATGAGTCACCGGCTAAGGTGTTTGTTAACAGAATTAAGTCAAAATTGAGAGGACTTGGTGAAACATGTGTTTGTAATTGTCGACAAAGCTTTTAACAACGTTGCTGTCAATTGAAAAAAAAACTTATCGGTGCAAAAAATTAAATTTGCCAAGTTTTTCGACGCGCAAATTATGACGATAAAACACTCAGCAAATAACATTACAAAAATACAAAAATGCCCAAAGTTCCACCAAAAGATAACACTTTATGTACTTGATTCCTAAGCTTCACAAAAATCCTTGCTAACATGGTTTTATTGCGGCTTCGAGTAATTGTGCACCTATTTGTACATGTATTAAGCAGCTAGTAATAAAATATTGTGAAAAAGGATATCATTTTTGGAGTGAAATAAATCCATGAAGTTTTAGATAAAAAACCATCAATACAGTTTCATCTGTTGACGGATATGATTTTTCTACACTTTATACGACTCCGAATAATTTGACTAAACAAAAATTTTGGAAGTTTTTAGCAAGTTCGGTATTTAGTTATTTGTTACCACTGGGTCGATGCCTCTGCCGGTGGACTGTTAGTCCCCGAGGGTATTCACCAGCCCAGTAGTCAGTACTTCGGTGCTGACCCGAAAGCCGATTTTATTTCGAACCTTGCAATATCTAATTTTTTGAAAATTTTGTTGAAAACTAAGGAGTATCTCCCTCACGCAAAGCTCTGTCCTTAGCTGATTTTGGCTTTACATTTAGATCATTCTGGATATTTGTTCTCAATCAGTTTTTTAACTGTTTGATTTTATGGTTTTCCAAACGTTTAGAGTTTATCTGCACTGAAGAGACATAAGTTGTCGAAATGCGCATATGCAGAAAATAAATTCACAGTAAGTTCGGTATTTAGTTATTTGACAACTTATTACGCAGTCTTTTAAATTTTCTGATCTTAAGTTCATTTGTTGTAACAAAAAAGAAAAATTTCTAATCCAGAGTTTATTACCGAACTGACAAACACCAACTGTGACAAAAATGGTCTTTTCACTGGCAATGTGGCTTAAATTATACTTTCCCTTCCGGAGCACCTGATGTTACTTTAGTTTTTTGTATTGGTTTACACTGCTAGTGCTTCAGTTTTTTCGGAGTTCTTGTTCGTTTTGTTTTTTTGTTTTTTTTCTTGTCTTTGTGATGCTGTCTCAATTCCTGTTAAATAAAAATTGCTGTGATTTTATATTGTTGATTTTGGAATTTCTACTTATGTAAGTTGTTGAAATGCGAATATGCAGTAATATGCAGTAACTAAATTTGTAATAACTTCGGTATTTTGTTATTCATCAGCTTAACGCACATTTCGGAATATGTATTATCAAAAGTTTTGATTTGATCTGCACTGAAGAGACATAAGTTGTCTACCTGTATTGGCTTTCTTTGTTTGTTTATTATACTATAGGGAAACGGGATAGAGAAACCGGTCTAAACCTACCACTGACTTTTGCTAGTGCTGGTCATCCCGAGTTTCTATCGTTATCTATGTTTGTCTCATGTCTTTTATCTGTAGTTTCTAGTCCAGTTCGCTTGTAGATTGCAACAGTAGTTTTCTGTCATTGTAGGTGTTTAATGTTATCTTTTATGTGTAATAATTTTGTGAATTATTACAAGGGTTGTCCACTCAGCTTGGGAAATTTTTCCGTGAAAATAATCGAAAAAGATGATCCGCTTAGTATTTTCACTTCCTTCTATAATGTTATCTTATAATACAGTAAATAATACAATAAAAAATTATGTAAACGAAGAGAAAATACATATGTATTATGGTTTCTATATTATTTGATTTTAATGTTGCTGATGAGAGGTTACTCCTTGAAATACGTGTAAAGCATAACGAAATTTACTGTTTACCATGCAACTAAGGTATATTAGTATTTTACGATGTTGGGTGAATGTTGAAGAAAACTTAATGTATATATTAACATATATAAGCAAGTAAAAGGTCGGTTCCTTCATAATGAAGCATTTTGGTAAGGTTTTCGTGTTTAAACTTTACAGTATATGTTAGTGTAGCAAATTGTTTAATCTATATAAAAAAAATTATTGATTGGTAAGGACTCTTGTGCAGTGTAAGATTCCCCCTTGCTTGATGAGTATGATGCTCTTTTTATTTTGCCAGTTATGGTGTACTTGTTCATGTGAGAATTTTTCATATAAATGCACTATCAAAATTCAACATTTGACTCTCTTGTTTTGTAAAAATTAAAATGTTCTTCTGGCTTTCTGTATATATATTGCCCACATCTACCGATTTTATCTGCCAAGTTTTCTAACAATCATCTCGATGATTGTCCTGTGATCCTTTATATTCTGTATTGTCTATTTGTCCATTTTTTGGGCAACGGATGACAGTGTTGAATACTTTGTTCGATATATTATGCTCGTTGACGATCCCGCATCGATGACCGAATGGATAAATGGATGTAGCGTTAGTAAACATTTAGCAAGTGAATTCCGCTTAAATCGGTGCTGGTGCCGTCTTAAACTTACTATGAGGTAGGAATGATTGTTCTTTTTTGAAGGCCTCATGAAAGCGTTGATTCATTTGCTTAATCTTCCCATGTATTTATAGAGATTTTGTCACATATACATTTACTCTATATTCCTTTATTTTATCTTCATGACTCACTAAAGTAAGTGGTTGTGCATGCATCATTATATCGACATTTAAAAGGGCAACACAATTATTTTCCGCATAGATATTTCAAAGTTTGTCTACAAGGTGATATTCACATTGTCAGGCAACAGGACCCATCAATCTCCTTGATTTTCAGTTTTCTAAAATTGTGTGCGTATTGAAAAAAAACAAGAGGCTCTCAAAAGCCTGTATCCCTCACTTGGACCATGGTTGACATCGATAAAAGGCATTTCCAGTAGGGTCCAATGTTAAACAATGTTCCCTGCTAGAGGCCACCTTGAATTGGATGAAGACATGCCGAACACAAATTTGAAGGGGCCACCGGAAGACTTTTGTGATCAACTGTAGTTCCAATTGGATTAGTGGTTTCAGAGACCAATTCTTTTAGTGGAATATAATATAAACTATTTTGATGCTGACAGCCATATTGAATGAGGTGTGCTCCCGGATACCTTTATTGGAAGGTCTCGCCAAAGTATCACTATGCTCTAATATGACGAGTTCCTTTTTCATGTTTGTGTATGTGATTGTGTATGTTTATGTGTATCTATATTTCCATATGTGTTCATGATTTTTTATGAAGTATGGAAATGATCTGGAACTTTTTCGATTTCAAGGCCAACCTATTGTACAAATCGTTATTAATACTAATTTATCTCTTCATTTCAATTTCTGTTATACTAACACATTTATATATTACTTGTTACTGTTTAATTTTGACTTGTTTGTATATTGTACCTTGTCATTTTTAGGAGAGGGCTTATATAGGCAATGCCTGCTGCCCAATCCTATTTAGATTGATTTCTAAATAAAATATTGTTTAAATTAATATGACGAGTTGTTTCAGGAAGGATCTTTTAATGTGCTTGAATGTGTTTTCCATTTAGACCCATTTCAGATCACCTTTCAAAGATAATTTGGGCACGGTCTATGTAATAATTATTGCCAAAATCAATACATTACAAGCCTATTAAAATATTCCGGCAGGGGTTTCCCCTATTAACAAGTGTTTACATATTTCTGAAAACAAAACATAAAATTTAGCAGAATTCTTTTTTTTCCTTCTAAAATTTCAGTTTTCTTGTTTGCTTTCCATGGCAACTGAAAGCTCCACCATCCATCAGAACCAATAACAGAACACTATTCAAAAAAAAATGGGCAGCAGGGGTCCCCTTATAATCAAGGTAATACATATTGCTGAAATAAAACGTCCCTCTTTAAAAACAAATTGGGCAAGGGTTCCCCTTGCAATCTAGTTTATACATATTGCTGAAATCATTTATCAAGCAGACTATTTTTTTTTAATTTTCAGTTTTCTGGTCTATCAGACCATAATTCAAATAAAAATTTAGCCATTCTTGATGAGGTACGGACCTGCCAAATACCTTTTTTGGATGGGACCATCTAAGAACCATTGTGGCAAAGTTTGTTTAAACTGAACTAGTAGTTTCTGAGAAGAAGATCTTTGAAAGTCTTCTCCATAGGGTCGAATGTTAAAACTATGTTGCCTGCTGGCAGCAAACTTGTCTGAGGTAAGGACATGCCGGGTACCTTTTTTGGATAGGACCGTCTAAGAAACATTGTGACTATTAGTTTGATTCTTATTGGACTAGTACTCTCCGAGAAGAAGATCTTTGAATGTATTTTCCTTAGGGTCCAATTTTAAAACTTTGTTCCCGGCTGCCGGCCGTCTGGGATAAGGTACACGCCTGTCATATAATTTTGTTGTAAGGGACCAACTTAGGACCACTGTGACTAAGCTTGGTTTTAATTGGGCTACTAGTTTCTGAAAAGAACATATTTGAATGCCTTTTCCATGGGGTCTTATGATAAAACTATGATTTAAACTTATTTTATTGTGCAAAAAAGATTATTAAACAATGGGATTGGGCACAAGTTTTTCAACTTAGTATTGCCCTCTCCATTATATATACAATTTACGCTTATGAATACAATATACTCAATTTAAAAGAAAAATCTTTAATATACTCAATGTAAAAGAAATATATATATGTAATAGGCATTTAAGATTGATTGATTGAATGATGTTTTACGCCAACTTCAGCAATATTTCAGCTATATTGTGGCGAGAACTGTTAAGTAAGTAGAAAAATTATAATAAATATAAAAATATAAAAATATAAAAGCATTTAAGAAAAGGGAAAGATTTATGCGTGTACATAAATATATGAAAAAAGAAAAAAAATCAAAATGAAAAAAAGAAAACAATTTTAATGCCAATGAAAAGTGCAATTTATTTATCAAGTCGAGTACACCCAATTGGGTTTGAAAACGTACGTGTGTCCTGAATTGTGTGATTATCACTAATTGTGGATTAATTTCAATTGTGGATTACTAATACAATTATGCAGTTGAATATGTAAGAACCTTTTATATTTTATACACATTTCATGTACTTGTGCAGTATTTTGGAGAAATGACTTTCCGTTTATATATTAACACGCTTCAATGAAAGGAAAACAAAAGGAAAAAAAACAACAACATATGTTCAAATCATGCAATAAGTAGCCCAGGTGACCATTCGGGTATTCGTTGAAATTAATCTTTTAAATAGAAGACAAATGTATAAATGCATATTAAGTTAAAGATAAAATACTGTTAAGAAAATCGTTTTGAATCTTATATATTTGTGTACACATAAAAATATCGATTTGTTAATTTCATTGTTTAATAATTCATTTCCATACAATAACAATTCTAAATTTATACTTGTCTTTCCTAAATCTAAACTATTAATCTGGGTAAATAAGGTAGTTCTTATATGAGTATATAGTACACAAGACAAGAAATAATGTTGTACACTTTCAATTAAACAATCACATGAACAATACGAGTTCGGAACTAAATTTGAATTAAATAAATCGCCATTTAGCGAACTACGGTTGTTTCTTAACCTGGCGTAAGGAATATTTGTATATCTATCACCACAGTAGAAATATGATCGTTTTTTCTTTAATAGAATACAAAAATACCAAAGTTGCAAAAATGAACAGTAAATTTAGTTATGCCGTACACGTGTTTCAAGGAGTAACCTCTCATCAGCAGCTTTAAAATTAAATAATATGGAAAGCTATAATAAAAAAATTGTAAACAAAGAAGTACTCATTACCAAAAATATTGAAATAGGAAGCCAAATCCAGTACTAAGGACATCCACCTGGTGCCATACACGGAATGAAGCCGTAGTATTTCTAAAGGGTTAGAATTTTGATTGATTGATTGAATATTGTTTAACGTCTACTCAGCAATATTTCAGCTATATCAAGACGAGAACAAGTTTGTTGATAAATAATCACTTTGGGGTATGGAAATGGCCATGGGACGGGAAATTCTGACTGCCACTGGAAAAGTAGGGTGAAATCGTCAAGGGCGGGGAATTTAGCCTTGTAGCCGATCACCTACGGACCACCCCAAAAAGAGCTTGCTACAAGGGTTCTTTAACGTGCAGGAAGCGTGGCATTTCTTCCAACACGTGGACCTGAGTTTACATCCCATCCGAAAGATGGGTTGTGTATTTATTAATCCCGCACAACCACGGAATGGGTCCTATTTCTATATCCCGGGACCCTCGGGGTCAGCCTCCGTTTAGGAGGGGTCACACCCCGCAAGCCGGAGATACTTGGTCCTATTTCTATATCCCGGGGTTCCCTCGGGGTCCTCTGTTAGGATGGCTCATACTCCAAGCTCAGAGGATGCTGCGGGCCTATTCTTCAGCCGGGACCGCGCACGGCGGAATTTTGATAAAACGGTAAAATTCTATAAATCGCTAGGTAAATTTTCGAGCCAGACAAGTCTGACTGTTGGACTGGTGAATACCCTCGGGGACCTCTGGTTCACCAGCAGTGGCATCGGTCCAATGGTTACAAAATACAAAAATACCAAAGTTGCAAAAATGAACAGTAAATTTAGTTATGAACTTTCAACTTAAAAGAAGTGAATGTTGGTTATTGGCGCACGTTCAGATCTACCGAATTCCAAACTTTTATAACAGAAGGAAACAATGATTGCCGATACATTGATAATCTAGACACGGGTTGGGAAATATTTTGTCCATAACGTAAATTATAACTATTGCTTTCAGCGATTGTAGGTGGTACAAGTTCTGTTAGGTAGTTAGGCGCTTGATCATTTAATATTTTATAAAAGAAAAGTAACTTTTTAACCTCCCTCCTTGTTTTTAGTGTTTTCCAACCAATTTCCATATATATCGAGTGTATATTAGCAAAGACCGAAAGCCTAGTAACAATACGAGCGGCTTCGAATTGTACCTCTTCTAATCGATTAAAATTTACTTGTCCACAGTTATCCCATAATTCCGATGAGTATTCCAAAACTGGTCTAATAAACGTGAGATATATCTTTTCTAGATACTCTCATTTTAACGTATATTATAATTTCCTTAACACATTTAGTTGTCGTGAAGCCTTTTCAATAATTTTATCTATATGTTTTGTCAACTTACAGTCACTGCTAAAAACAACCCCTAAATGTTTATAAATGTCAATAGAATGAAGTGTAGTTTGATCAAAGTTAAAAGATACATTACACTCAATCCCTCTTATATCAAACACCATAATGTCTGTTTTATTTGAGTTGAATTTTATCAATCATTTACTCCGCCGTGCGCGGTCCCGGCTTATGAATAGGCCCGCAGCATCTTCTGAGCTTGTAGTATGAGTCTTCCTAACAGAGGCGACACGTTTGCCGTGTGTCGAGACCCGTGTCGATGGTTGACGAGATCCTGGTAGGTGCGAGCCTGTGTTCAGACTCCCGCTACGGCCATTAAATACCCGTTGGGCTGAGAATACAGGATCAATATCTTACTTTGGCTCTGATATCATCTAAACGGGAGGTCGGATTGGCCCGGTCCGATCAATCGGCTGGTCACGCCAAGCCCTCCAGTATATCTTTCCAACTTGAGTTTAAGTTAACTTGTGTGTAACATTTTTGTCTTGATTTAAACCATCAATACAGTGTAGGGGTACTGGAGAAGGCGGTGGCTGATGGGTCAATCAAGAAGAACGCTTTCCATCAGTGCCTGATGGTTACGCTCCACTTTAGTATACCATCTTTGGAACACTTGATACTTTCTGGTGGAGATCCCTAGAATCAAAGTATCGCCCCTGATGGCACTCCGTGGTGGGTGGGTGACAAAGATGGTGAAATCTCCTTTCTTATTACATGCCACAAGAAACCCCTCAAAACCAACCTGTTCCAAATAAGAAAAAGAAAATCTACTGATTCCATCCCAGAAGTTGAAGATAACAGTTGGACAAAATTTATTGTGTTGACTGGATCACCTGATAAACCAATATCAAAAATCGACCCTTTTGCTATACAAAAGACTATTCAAAGCATTGCTGGAACGGTGAAAAACGTGTCCAGGATGCGATCAGGTGATTTATTAATTGAAGCAATCTCTAAAAATCAAAGTGAAAACTTAATAAAATTGTGAAAAATATAAGAATTTAAAGTTTCGGCATCACCCCCATAGAACCCTTAATAGCAGTCGTAGTATAATGAGAGATAGAAGTCAGTATCTCTCAGATCTTGATGATGATTACATTTGCAACGAACTATCATCACAAGGAGTTACAAAAGTACAAAGATTCATTTCCAAAAAATCAGGAAGCACTGTTAAACTTAACACTTTTCTTTTAACTTTCAACACGTCAGTTCCTCCAACATCATTGAAAATTGGCCCTTTTGGTATAAAAGTGGACAAATTCCTTCCAAACCCAGTAAGATGCTTCACTTGCCAGAAGTTTGGACATGGTACCAACCAATGTAGGGGCAAGCTGAAGTGTTTTAGATGCGGGGAAGAGGGACACCAGGGCACTAACTGTAGTAATGCACTGAAATGTGCAAACTGCAGCGGTGAGCATATGTCATCCTCTAGAGACTGTCCACTTTATATCAAAGAAAAAGAAATTCTAAAAATTAAAACAGAAAGAAACATTTCTTACAACGAAGCCCGTCAAATTTCATCAACCAACACAGTTAAAACAGCAACTTTCATATGCAGATAAAGTTAGGCAGCGACCCTCCTTATCGCATATGGAGACACAAACAATTTTGACTTGGCCATACGACAAAGAGAACCCCCAAAAGTTGTCTGTTAAAACAGTTCCTAAAGAACAAATTGTAACCCCAACTAAATTTAAACAGAAAACAGTTAATACAGCAACCCAGTCAACACAACCTTCAACTTCTACTAAAGTACAATCGTCTCCAAAGCAAACGAAAAGTAAACATTCTCCTCATTTACCTAAATCAGCAGAACGTTCATCATCTGCTGATAAAATAAAATCAAAAGAGGCACAGAACCAAAGACAGAGCAGACATGAAAAATCATCTATTAGCACATCTAATAGATATGAAAGCCTGTCTTCAGACGAAGACACTGGCACATCTAAAACATCCGGTCCACGCCAAAAACCGTGGTGGGATGTAAGCATTTGGGGACCATTAGATTCCCACATGGATACATCCGAACCGGATAATAACATCGAAAGTGAACGACCACACAGTAGGTCTTCGTCTGTAAGTGGTCCATCGTCTCGTCATCCCTCGGTTTCCCGAAAGGGAAATATCTCACCAATACGACTAAAATGAACAATATAATTCAATGGAATTGCCGAGGTTTTAAGATTAATTTTATTGAAATTACTTTATTAATTCAAGCTTTTAATCCTGCGGCATTTTGTCTTCAGGAAACGCACCTGAAGAAAAGTGATACGTTAAATGTAAAGAACTACTCCCTCTACAGCACTTATGTACCTGAGAATGAACGAGCTGCTGGTGGCTCAACCATTCTTGTCAACAACAATATTGTCCACAGTGCTGTTGATCTAAAAACCGATCTTCAGACTGTTGCAGTGAGAATTTCTTTAGATAAAACAATCACATTATGTTCTGTATATTTACCACCACATTTCAACCCAAGTCTGAGTCAACTTAAAAACTTGACAGACCAACTGCCCTCCCCATATATAATAATGGGTGATTCCAATGCGCACAATCC
>MJUU01009457.1:55568-68104 GCA_002080025.1 Modiolus philippinarum
AGAAATGCATTTTTAAAGAAAGAACATGCAGTGTCCATCTTTTTCGATATTGAAAAAGCATATGACACAACATGGAAATATGGCATTTTAAAAGATCTTTTTGATATGGGGTTGAGAGGAAGTTTACCAAATTTTATTGAGAATTTTCTCAAGGATCGTGAATTCAATGTTAGAGTCAACTCTACATTTTCTGACTCGTTTGAACAAGAGATGGGTGTTCCGCAAGGAAGCATCCTCTCTGTCACACTATTTAGTATTAAAATAAATAGTTTGGCCCAGGTTTTAAAAGATAACATTGATGGATCTCTTTATGTAGATGATTTTTTGATTTGCTATCGTGGCAAAGACATGAATAACATAGAACGCCAATTGCAATTATGTCTAAATAGAATCGAAAAATGGGCAGTTGAATAGTTTTAAATTTTCAAGCTCGAAAACAGTCGGGATGCATTTCTGTTGTAAGCGGAAAATACACCCAGACCCAGAGCTTAAACTATACAATAACCCTATAACTATTGTAAAAGAGGCCAAATTTTTGATAGTGATAGTAAACTTTCATTTCTTCCCCATATCAAAATGTTAAAAAACAAATGCCTAAAGGCATTAGATATTTTAAAAGTTGGGTCGAGTACCGACTGGGTTGCGGATAGCACTGTTTTATTAAATTTATATCGATCGTTGATTCGGTCAAAACTAGATTATGGATGTTTTATTTACGGTTCCGCCCGTAAATCATACATTAAATTACTAGATACCGTTCACCACCGTTTACGTCTTTCATTAGGTGCTTTCAGAACTTCTCCTGTGGAGAGTCTATATGTTGCAGCTAATGAACCATCCTTGGAAGAAAGACGTATTAAACTTGGTTTACAATATGCAACAAAGTTTAAAGCGTATCCTTCCAATCCTTCTCACAACTGTGTTTTCAAACCTCTTCACAAAGCTGACTATGAAAAACGCCCAAACGTTATACACCCTTTTGGTCTTCGTATCAAACCTCACCTTGAATCTGCTAATATAAATTTAGATGAAATAGCTCCTGTAGAAACTCCCAAAAAACCTCCATGGCTGAACCCAAAACCAACATTTAATTTTGAACTACGCAAACACAAAAAGGTTGATACCAATCCTCTGGTTATCCAGCAGGACTTTGCAAGAATTAAATCTGAATATCCTGAATACTTGCAAATTTACACAGATGGCTCTAAGGATGGAGACAGAGTGGCTTTTGCAGCCGTTTTTGGGGATCGTTCAGCAACTCTTCGATTACCATCCTCTAGTTCCATATTTACTGCTGAAGCTAACGCTATTTATTTAGCACTTAAATTTGTAGCTTTATCGCAATCAAATAAATTCATGATCTCTTCCGACTCACTCTCTTGCCTACTGGCAATTGAAAATCGAAAAACAAAACTCCCAATTATTTTGAAAATAGCCGAATTCTACAAATCACTTGTAGCATTAGGCAAAGAAGTCATTTATGTTTGGATCCCTAGTCATGTGGGGATGTATGGAAACACAGTTGCTGACCAGGAAGCCAAGGATGCACTAGATGACGAGATGGCGGATTGTCCAGTACCGTACACTGACATGAAGCCTTTAATCGTTAAATACATTTTAAAGTTATGGCAGGCCAAATGGGATCTGCAAATAAATAATAAACTGCATGGAATACAGTCAGACGTCGGTAAACAAGTCGGTTCCTGCGGTAAAAACCGTAGAAAACAGGTAGTGTTGACCCGATGTCGTATTGGACATACTAAAACAACACATAGTTTTATCCTCAACAGTGATGATCGACCTGAATGTATTCCATGCAATTGTCCTTATACAATACAACATTTTTTTAATTGAATGTGTAGATGTTGCCGATATCAGGCGTGATTTTTATTCTGCTGATTGTCTTAAAGACCTATTTACAAACGTCCCTGGCGACAAAATCGTTCAATTTTTAAAAGCAATCAATTTATTTAGTAAGATTTAAATGGATCAATTTTAAACAAGTTTCTAATTTCTAATATTGTTATTGTTAAACCAAAAAATTACTATTATGTTTTAACATTTTACACACCTGATTTACTTGTATAAAGCTATATGGTTTTATATTAATATTTTATGTATTTATTAAAATTGTTCAATAGACCTAACAGTTCTCGCCACAATATAGCTGAAATATTGCTGAAGTTGGCGTAAAACATCAATCAATCAATCAACCATTTACTTGACCTTTCGTTTAAAACATTCAGGTCAAAATTTATCATATCTTTTAATGATGACACATCGGATTATTCATGACCTATTGACGTATCATCCGAAAATAATCAGCCCACTATATCATCAGTAATATCGTTTATAAAGATCAAAAATAACAAGGGCCCAGCACAGATCCCTGGGGCACACCTGACTTCAATTCGCCCGTTTTTTAAATTGCATCTTTTATCATTACTCTCTGAGCACGATTAGAAAGGTAACTCTTCAACCACCGTAAATGGTTACAATTGATTCCATACTTTTCTAATTTATAAACCAGACCTTTGATCCTCATTATATATCAAAAGCCTTGCTTATGTCCAAAATTGTGTGTGTCAATTTTTTGGCTTCTAATGCCAATAAAATCTCATTATATAATTCAATAAGCTGGTGTGTAGTCGAAAAACCAGGCATAAAACCCGACTGAAATTTGTATATAAGATTATTGTCCTGTAAATGATTAAAAATATGTTTAAAAACGATTTTTTCTAATAATTTACTAACACACGACAGAAGAGAGACCGGTCTGTAATTAGACGGCAAAGATTTGTTCCCAGCTTTAAACAGGGGAATTTCCATTCATTTGGGAAAGTATTTTCCTGTAGCGATTCATTAAATAAAAGACAACGGTTTTGAAATTTCGTTTCGAACGGAAATAAGCATTCGATTGCTTATGAAATCAGGACCGACAGCCTTATTAATATTTAGAGTAGATATCATATCTACAACGTCACGTTCTTCTACTTCAACATCGGATAAAACATTTAAACATCTATCTTCAAATACAGGTAAATCTTTATCATCATTTTTATCTCGAAGCCATGAAATGGCTGGAGAGATCTTAAAATGACAAGAAAAAATCACATGAGGCTTCAAGCCTATCAACAGCTCTAAAAGATGATTTTCGTGCTTCCGATAAAATATAGTGCGCAAGTTTCTTTCAAAATCGTATACATTGTGTTTTTAAGTCGTATATCTTTATTTTCTTGAGTTGAATACGGTGCTGTTATATTAGATTGAAAACAATATGCATGTTTATCAAATTACTCGTTTTTTTTCTATTGAGTCTCGGATCAAGGAACCTGTCGCGCAGTTATTTGTCAAAGATGAAAACAACATTTGTTAACCTGTGACAGTGTATTGCATATATTTATAGCAATGAATCACACAGCCCGATTATTTTCACGTATTACGGAATAACTTAATACATGCAAACGTATGCAGCAATTCTTTTGATGACTACAAAGTTTTGCCACGTGTAGATTTTCAGGGTTTCGAGATTCAGCTCCATCGGAGCTTTGATGTTTGTTAGTAATCGAACAAAAATAGTTATTCAAAATATCCGCCTTTTTATCAGCTTCATAAGAAAGATTAAAATTATTTAAAGGATCGCAAAGAAGAGTCAATTCGTTTCAAGATCGGTCATTTTTCAGTAGCATATGAATAGTTTTCCAGTACATCTTACAATTAACGGATTTTAAATCGTCAAGATTTTCATTAACATTTTCATAAAATTGCTTCTTTGCTTTCTTCTTCAAATTGTTCACTCTATTCCGTTGATTTTTGTAATTATTTGCTGCAACATCACCTTTTGTTCGTAAAAATATCTTCTGTAATCGATCTCGTTTTCTTGACTCGCGTCGCAAGTTAGAATCATACCAAACTTTGTCATGCGAACGGATCGTAACTTCCTACGTAGGAATACACATTTTAGCTATGTCTAGAAACGATCTTATAAAATTAGAAGAAGCAACATTCACGTCATCTGTATGTGTAATAATGTCATCCCAATTTGCTTCGGCAATTTTTTTAATCATAAGTACGTAATCCCCCTTTTATAATCCAAAATAGTTCGCTTAAACGACCGTTTTTTATTATACCCACAATCTATACTAATATAGGTTTCATCATGGTCACTGATTTCCCGATCAATAGGAATTGTATCGCAGTCTATTACCGTAATAGAATCCGTGACTAAGATCAGATCCAATTATGATTCGTTACCTGAATGTCTATCGAAATGAGTGACTTATTAATCATATTTACTAAACCGTGAATAGTAAAAATATCTTTAATATTTTGTGGTAATGGCAAGAGAAGGTTTTTATTTAGATCACCAAGACAGATGATATTATTATTTTCATCGTGAGCCTTATTCAACATAAGCTCAAAATATTGCCAATAATAGATATGCGACCGTCTTTGCGACCTGTAATTAATATTAACTAACACAGACTGTCGTTTACTTTTTATTTCAAACCACATACTTTCAACATTCTCGTGTTCTAAGTCTCCCCTACCAGTAATACCTACTGAACTCTTGTAATATGCTGATATTCCCCCGCCATGCTTGTTTCTATCCTTCCTCGACTTAAGTGTAAAACATTCGATTTGTACATTCTCATCTGATATTTGATAATCTAAATGAGTTTCAGTAAAAAATAAAACATCAAAAATCCTGTACAATATCAACAATATAATCAATCTTATTTCTAATACTTCGTAAATTAACATGAAAGATCGATAACGTGGAATCGCTGGAATCAGGTGAGTCCCCGGGGCCCGGGTTTGCCTCTATGTCACCACATAGAAGTTAAAGATTTACAAAAATAAAACAAAACTAAATAAAATTAAATATAGATCTGAACATAAAACTATGTTCATCGCTGGCGGCCATCTTCGATGAGTGCGGATCTGCCGGATACCTTTTTTTGGAAGGAACCATCTAAGGACCATTGTGAATAAGTTTGAATTCTAATTGAATGAGTAGTTTCTAAGATATCTTTTAATATGTTTTCCATAGGGTCCAATGATAAAACTATGTTCCCCGCTGGCGGACATCTTGGATGAGGTACGGATCTGCCAGATACTTTTTTTCAAGGACCATCTAAGGACATTTGTAACTAAGTTTAGTTCTAATTGGACTGGTAGTTTTTGGATAGAAGTTCATTGAATGTTTTTTTTCCCAACGGGTCAATGTTAAATTCATGTTCAACGCTGGCGGCCATCTTAGATGAGGAACAGACCTATCGGATACTCTTTTTAGAAGGGACAAAGTAAGGAACAGTATGACTAAGCTTGGTTCTAACTGGACTATTAGTCTGTGAGAAGATATTTGAATGCGTTTTCAAAAGGGTACAATGTGAAAACTATATTTCTTGCTTGCGTCCATCTTGGATGAGGTATGGGCCCGTCGGATGCCTTTTTTGGAAGGACTCATCTAAGGACCATTGTGACTTAGTTCGGTTTCAATTGGACTAGTAGTGTCTGAGAAGTAGATCTTTGAAAGTCTTTTCCATAGGGTTTAATGATAAAACTATGTTCCCCGCTGGCAGTAAACTTTGCTGAGATAAGGACATGCCGGATACCTTTTTTCATGGGAACATCTAAGAAACATTGTGACTATTAGTTTGATTCTTACTGGACTAGTAGTTTCCGTGAAGAAGATCTTTGAATGTATTTTCCATAGGGTCCAATGTTAAAACTATGTTCCCGGCTGGCGGCCGTCTTTGATTCGGTATAGATACTCTTTTTGTAAGGGACCATCTAAGGACCACTGTGACTAAGCTTGGTTCTTTTCTGGCTACTAGTTTCTGAAAAGAACATATTTGAATTCGTTTTTATGTGGTCTAATGTTGAAACTATGTTTCCACTGGCGGCCATCTTGAATGAGGTACGGACATGTCGGATACCTTTTTTTTTGGAAGAAACCATCTAAGGACCAGTGTGAATCCGTTTGGTTCTAATTGGACTAGTAGTTCCCAAGAAGATTTTTTAATGTGTTTTCCATAGGGTTCAATATTAAAACTATGTTCCTCACTGGCGGCCATCTTTGATGATGTTCGGACCTGCCGGATACCCTTTTTAAGGGACCATCTAATGACCATTGTGACTAAGTTTAATTCTAATTGGACTGGTAGTTTCTGAGTAATCTTTGAATGTTTTTCCCATAGATTCCGGTAAATATGGACGGCAGGAAAATACGGACAGTATCCACTTACTTTATATTAAAATCCTCCTAATATTGGAGGTGTTGTGACAAAATTAATTTGTAAATATAGCAAGAATATTAATAGGAAACACCTTTATGGAAATTGGTAATAATAACGTAATTTCTAGACATTAGCATCTTGCTGAACCACTTAAACCAAGACGGTCTCGTATTATTTCTTAAAAGTTTACATTACCGGAAAATTTTCATAGAAACTCACGGCAGCTTTTGATTATCAAAATAAGGTGTGAATTTACAATATCAAATTATGTACAGCAAACTGTATGGAAACAATGTTTTCATTTGTTTTTATAATATTTTGGTGTGGAATTATCACTTCAGGCGTGGTTTTCTGACTGTCCGTATTTTCCTGACAATATTTTACACTGTCATTTAAATACGGACGTTTGATAACTAACAATTAATTGTATACCTGTATACATATGCACTTAGCATTTTTTTCCTGCGGTTTGTTATTCAAAGCTTGAAAATATATGTAATTATGGTATGTTCGTGAAAGTGATCAATCGGGTTGGGCCCAGGCGGAATTTGCTTTACAGATAGCCATTTCCAACGTTTACATGTCCAAGTTCAATTTTAGCTTTAAGTTTATTAGAACATTGGTATTTTATGTATTTATATATGTTTAATCTGATGGGTGAAAAAAGTTCTTGTACATTATATGGATTCATTGTGAAAACTACACCTTAGCAAGTAGACCTTTTCCATAGCAGACGGTCTGCAGGACGTATTTTTGTTGAGAACACAGGTTTCAAGAGATTTTCCCTTAAAAGAAATAACAAAGAATTTTTTTCTCAAGGAATTTTCTGCTGTTATTGTTTGGAGAAATGAAATAAACAACACATGATAGTGTACAGGTTGCTTCGCGAGTGTACAAATAATTAATATACAGGCACTTTAAGCTAGAGAAAAAGAGGTAAAAAAACTGAGAAGCTTTTCTGATCATGATTATTTGTCAAGATCAGTAAACTGTGAAATGTTCAAATTATTGAATATAATAAATTGTGTTCACACGAGCTAACGGATTGTGCACCATACAAAATTTTTATTTGCAAAATCAAGGAACCACAAGGGGCATATAAGGGAACTATGTTTGTGTACCCATTAACCGGTTTAATCCTACCGCTGGCTTTTGCTAGTGCCTGTATCAAGTCCGGCTGTCCCGAGTTCCTATCGTTGTTTACGTTTGCCTTTTGTCTTATTCGTGTTTTTCCTGTATAGTTCCCTGGCAAATTGTGGCAGCCATTGTAGGTGTTTCTAATTAATCATTTTTTACAATAAAAAAGAAAAAAAAAGAAACAAAAGAAAAAACTAATAAAAAATTCAAAACAAAAAGAAACACGATAACAAAAAAAAAACAAAAAACAAAAACAAACAAAACAAAAAAGTACGCTTTTTAAGGTTAAAGGTCCCCTTTTCAATTCAATGTTGAAATTTGTGTAAAATCACTAACTTTGATGGCTTTGTTGGTTTATTCCAAAAAATGTTCTTCAAATTATTGGGATAATTACCCATGCAAAGCTATCGTTATTATATGCTAGTATCAACAAATTCAATTACTTTGCAGAAGAAAAATCTTGAAAATATTGTGGTAGTTGGATGATTTCTGGAAAAAAAAACGGTCTGTTCGAATGATTAACAATTTTTTATAGTGTTTATCATAATTTCTCATTTATTTGTTGCTAATACTTGCAACGAATGGTAGCTTTGTATGCATAAATGAAACATTTATCTGCAAAAGAAATTTAGTGAAGAACCAACAAGCCGTTTTGGCTGGGGATTATCCATAAAATTTCCATAGCTTTAACTGAAAAGGGGACCTTTAACCTTAAAAAGTCTTTATGCAATATCTGTCAGTTACAAATGTTCCTAAATATACGCTTTAAAGATGACAGTATTTAAATACTTAACAGATGCAGAGAGGAAGTCATTAGAATGGATGTAGTAACACTGTAACTTCGGTATTTTGTTATTTAGTATCGAGCGTTTATTATATTCCGTTGTCCGTATTTTCCTGACACATGTCCGTATTTTCCTGACTAGCACTGGTACACGTATACTCGTTTTTTAAATGGGAATAGTCTAAGAAACATTCGATATTTTCTGATTTTTACGTTTAATTGCACGGGATCAACGTACAGGATATGACAACTAGGTACTGATTAGCTATGACTCACTTCTCCATGCGTTTCAAACATCGGCATGACCCAAGGTGTCCGTATTTACCGGAATCTACCCTAGGCTCCAATGTCAAATCCCTGTTCAACGCTGGCGGCCATCTTGGATGAGGAACATACCTATTGGATACCCTTTTTGGAAGGGACTAACTAAGGAACAGTATGACTAAGTTTGGTTCTAACTGGACTATAAGTTTCTTAGAAGAAGATATTTGATTGCATTTTTGATAGGTCCAATGTGAAAACTATGTTCCCCGCTGGCCACTATCTTGGATGAAAGTACGGACCTGCTGGAAACGTTTTTTGAAGGGACCATCTAAGGACCATTGTGTCTAAGTTGGTTCTAATTGGACTAGATGTCTCTGAGAAGAAGATCTTTGAATGTTTTTTTCCCATAGGGTCCAATGTTAAATCCATGTTCCATGCTGCATGCCATCTTGGATGATGTACAGACCTTTCGGATACCTTTTTTGGAAGGGACATACTAAGGAACATTGTGACTGAGTGTAACGGGTTCGAAATAATCAATTCGTTTCACTTTTCATTTTTATTTAATATGAACAGGATAATAGTGTACAATCTCTGGAAAGATATACATATCGCATGATATGAAAAATATTATTATAAACATCAGTTTAACATCACAGCATTGTATTTCAAAATTATCAATGAAACATCAAGATAGAAATATAATACTACATTCAATCCTAGTACATGTGTACTGAATGTCAATTCTACAATCTTTATGATCAGAATAAACTAATAAGTGTAAAATATCTATTTGACCAAACTATCAAAAAGTATGTTCATTATCAAAATACAGTTAAATAACTAGTATGTCAATTGTTCGAAGAACATTTGCTAGTTGCATCATAATGTTCTCATTATTGATTCATAGCTAAAATCAACACTTCAAGCTTGATATGTACACTAATTGATTCTTAAGTATGAAAATATATTTTTAACTGTGACCTTGACCTTTGACCTTGACCTCATTTTGACCTCATTTTTTGTATGAATGTCTTGTTGTATCTTCAATGGTATTTGAGGTATAACCGTAAAACCCAAATTTGGACCTCAAAAATCGGTTTTTGGTCCATAGGCCCAAAACGGTTGTTCCAATAATTTTGGACCTATGTAACAAATGTAGATCTAAACAAGACACACATTTTCTTCATTGCATTTAATCAGCTATCTATTACAGTTTCTGAGTTAATCCAATAACAAGGTTTGAGGTCAAGTTCAAAGTGACCAATGACCTTTGAACTTAATATTTTCAGATGTAACACATATCACCTAAGATGAATGGAAAAGATTCCAGGCTTCTATCTCTTACCGTTTTCGAGAAAACGTGACGAAATTTTGCGGGGGCATAACTCATGAACCGTCCATCGTAGAGTTTTGGTCTAAATGTAACGAAAGTCCGTTAGGACCTAACAAACATTTTTGTCATTTATCTTTATCAGCTATCTCTTATGGTTTCTGAGTTTATCCTATAACAATGTTTTTCGGACTTTGGGCAAAAATTCGTGAACGAAATTAGATTTTCGACCGGTCCCTATTTCTTATCAACTAGACATGGTCCAGATCATTGTCCTAAAGTTTCAAACGGATATGTCCAGCCGTTTTTGTGAAAATGAGACAGAAAAGACAAAAATAATAGAAATAATCAGACGAAATACAGAAAGGTCTTTCCCTTGGAAAGGGGAAAGACCTTAATAATAATCAAACGAAATACAGAAAGGTCTTTCCGTTTGAAACGGGAAAGACCTTAAATATACAATATAACATACCATCAGTGTGACAAAATCAATCACATATTATACTGTTACATTCTGTACAGTGAACTAATCAAAGCATAGACCTAAAATATAAATACCTTCTGTCTAACAATAGTGAAACACAGAATATTTGGTATGCGAAGTGTATAAACAATCATTTTAACCGATGCAACATTTACTTTCATTTTAACATGAAAATATGTCAACAATAAAATTAAAAACTATAAGCTCTTAATTTATTTCCAGAGTTGTATTTTAACTACAAAATATTAAACAAGATTTATATAAAAGTTTAAAATAACAATATCTGGCTTAGCTTTTAACAAAACAAGGCACAAAACTCTTAACTGTCTAATTGTGGTGTGGCAAAATGCTCAAAATACACCACCTTATATACCGTAGAATTACACAAGGATTTGGGTTCATAAAAAGTATAGGAAAATGACCCTTACCAAATAACTAAATACCGAGGTTACTGTGAATTTACTTTCTGCATATGTGCATTTCGACAACTAATGTCTCTTCAGTGCAGATAAAATCTAAACGTTTGGAAGGTTATGAAATAAGGGTTTCTAAAAATATTGTAAAGAAATGCAAATTAATACAAGAATGTAACCAAATATGGAAAGGACAATCTATAGGATGATTGTCCATACTGCGACATCTGAAAAGTACTTACTCTCCAATCAATACCTAATAGTAGAAAAATATTAATTAATAATTCAAGAAATATGGAAAACTTTTAAGAATAGATATATCAAAATCTGCAAAATAGATAAAAAGACCAATTCATAGAAACTAGATATGATATATGATATAATGAATTTGAAATATTATATTTAATCATCTGCAATCAATACAAATCAATGTATAGTTAGACAAAGAAAGATAATTTAAATTTTCTGCAGCCAATTCCAAACCAAACCTGAAATATAAACTGAATATAAAATTAATACTTATGTGCAAAACCAATAAATAAACTAGATTTGCATTTGCAAGCAATAGCTGATGTCGCCCCTGGCAGCCAATTCAATGCCTCCATCTTGTTCGCTGCGTCAAAATCTACCTAGAAATCAATTTTCGTTGAAATCGGACAAAGTTGAAATTTTGACGTATTTTGGCGGCCATCTTGGAAATGGCAGCCATTTTGAAAAAATTTTCGGTAACCTGCACTTCTCGTTATGGTGATCTAACTTCCTGCCAAGTTTCATTTCATTACATCAAACCGTTTTCTCAAAATAGTCCTGACAAAAATGTGTGGAAGAACAATAATAATAATAATAACAAAGAATAATAATAAGAAGAAGAAAAAGAAGAAACAGAACAATAACAATACGTCGCCCCGACTACGTCTGGGGTGACATAATAACACAAAATCCAGTAGGGGCACACAGCTCCCCTTCTAGGGAAATGTCGTCCCTGACATTTATTATTTAAATCATTTATTAGTTACAAAATTTAAAATTGCATCACAAATTTCATTATTCATAGAGGTAAAACTCTGATGTGATGAAAGCGTCATTAGAAATTGTACTCTGTCTTTCCATTCTGGGTGTACGATTTGTGAAAACACATATTCATTTGAAGTCATCCAATCCGGCTGTCGAGTTTGACGTGTAGATCTACGTGGGATTTCAACGGAAGTTTCCTAACATTTGCTTCATCATTAGTACCAGAAGATAACGCAGAATTATTTTTTTTATCAGAGTCATCCTGAATTGGTACATTGATACCAGATTCGCTCTGATCTATATCAAATAAGAAAAAGAAGGGAAACGGGGAATGTGTCAAAGAGACAACGACCCTAAGGTGAGCAATAACAATTCAAAGCCACCATAAGATCTTCAATGAACGGTGAGGAAACCTACATCCAACGGTAGGTCGGAGTTGGCCCCTAAATAAAAGAGTAATCAAGTTCAGCGAAATAAGCATCTTCCTAGACTCCGATAGACATAAAGTGAACTAACTAGAAAACAGACAAGACACACAAAGGCTTAATAAATTTCCTGACTTAGGACAGGCGCAAACCTGCTGCGGCGGGGTTAAACTAGTTTTATTGGGCCCAAACCTTCCCCCTAGCCAATGTGATAAATAAAAAACAATAGTAACAACAGTAAAATTCAGTAAGCAACAGGACTGAGTCAATTGTGAAAAATGAAACTGAAAGAACTAAATATACGGACATAAACATGAAATCACAAAAGACTACTAGCAATTAACTGACATGCCAGCTCCAGACCCATTACCAAACCACAAATAAAATTATGTACCCTCAGTATACAGCTTCCACCAAGATCCCTTTCCGTGAGGAGTTTA
>MJUU01009457.1:71694-81958 GCA_002080025.1 Modiolus philippinarum
TTTTTCAGGCCGTCTCTGACTGCGGTCAACAAAGTAGTGAGGAGCTGTGAAAGAGGTTTAGTGGTGCATCTGGAAGACCCGGCAATGAATCTGTTTGTATGGATTCTTATGAAGTTTAGGTACCCAGTAGATGTAAGGGAGTTGATTGTTTTCATCATTAGCTTTTATGCCAAATGATGATAACACTGAAGTGTGATTTTTTACAATCTCATCCCTCGATATTGTAGTAGGGGTATAAGTAGGGTTTCCAGATGAACTGTCGATGCCCATCTCCTTCACAAGACAGTCGAGATAGTGTTTCTTACACACAAACAGTATGTTGTTAGAAGCTTTGTCTGCAGGGACAATGACGTAATTTTCATGGAGGTTGGACAGAGTTCTTTCTACAAGGGGATCTTCAAATACTGTAATTGTACTTATATTCGCGGGTACTTATTTTCGCGAAGATTCCGTTCCAGTCAAGTTTGAGTGTATTTAATTTCGCGGAAGTGAGTACTTTCGTTGTAACTTTAATTTTAAAATATTACATTCGCGGGTACTTATTTTCGCGGAAAGTTGTTGACCGCGAAATTCGTGAAAATAAATACACCGCGAAAACAAGTACAATTACAGTAGACTGGGATTTCTGGATTTCATAGCTGTTTTTAGGCGCCGGATGCGATTTACAATTAATGACTTTATGGACCTGATCCAGTCGGACAATGTCTCAACGTCCTCTTTCTCTTTCTTTGCCCATTTCCTAGTTGTAATGTGAGCTGTCCAATTTGACTTTTTTTTTAGATTCCAAAGTACCAATCATATCGATCAATGTAATATTAAAACGCTCACATAATCCATTACCCATTGCGTGATAAGGGAGCAACCATTTGATTTCTATGGGGGGGGGGCTATGGTCAAATTTTTCATCCTGGATTTTTTTTTGTGTGCAACTTCTATCCTGGCTTTTTATTTTTGTTCCAAGCCTGTCCTGGATTAATACGCATAGTCATCCTGGATTTTTTTTTTGCTACAGGTAAACGTCCTGCCTTTTATTTCAAAATTTGACCATAGCACCCCTATAAAAATCATATGGTTGCTCCCTAAGGGGTGGTTCTTGATTTTGATACATTTGTAGTGGATAAAACTTCCTTTATCAGTTGCGATTCAAAATTTACCCCCTGTTCCGAATGTATGCGTTTAGGTATTCTGTAGTGTTTTACAAAAAGATTCAAAAAAGCATCAGCTGTAGTTTTTGCAGTCATATTACGTGTTGGAATTGCTATAGCATAACGTGTAAAATGATCCGTAACTAATAAGACATATTGAGTTCCACCTTTTGCCATATTTAATGTAAGAAAATCCAAGCATACCATTTCTAATGGCTCGGAAATCTGTAAACTGACAAGTGGCGCTCTAGTATTCCATACCGTTATGAATCTGACACACCGTCCACACTTTTTAATCCAATCATCTACATCATTAGACATGCAAGGCCAATAAAACTGATCCCTTAACAAAGAAAAGTTACGTTCCCTACCGGGATGTCAAACGTCATCATTTTAACTGGAAAGAACCTGTTGAGTAAATTTTGTAGGCATGACTAATTGTAATCTTTGTACCTCATTAATAGCTACTTCCCTGTAGAGTACACCTCTTTTTAATTTAAACTTGTGAAATGTTCTATGCATTGCTATATCCCCTGAAGAATCTGATAATTTATATAACTTAGGTTTAGATTTATTTTGTACAGCACTTATCCAGTATGTCAAAAATTCATCCTCTCTTTGTGCTTTCCTTAAATCAGATATACTATATTGAAATAAAACTTGACCAACAATATCATCATCTCGAACAAATGAATCTGACATAGACAAAGATTCAACATAAGGTTGGGAATAAATTCTTTTACAAATAGCTTGAACACTATCGTTGTCAATAGGATATCTTGATGAACATCTGCATCCTTATTTTTTTCCCTGCGAGATACAAAATTTCAATACGTACATTACGTTCAATATCGTACATTGCCAACGCGGCTAGCCACCTATGACCACATGCGTCCAATTTTGCACTAGTACATAAGTTAAGGATTATTATCCGTTAGAACTAAAAATTTTCCTCCATATAAATATCCATTACATTTATCAACAATTGCCCATTTTAAAGCTAAAAATTCTAGCTTGTGTGCAGGATAATTTTTTTTTCAGTTTTACTAAGTCCACGACTAGCATAACAGACCACTTTGTTATGACCTTTTTGATTTTGATACAACACAGCACCTAATCCTTTTTGACTTGCATCTGTATGTGATTCAAAGTTTTCATTGTAATCTGGGTATGCCAAAACTGAACATTTTTTCAAAGTTTCAAATGCTTCATTTTGCTCGGAACCCCATTTCAACCTGACTGATCTACAATTTTGGTCTTTTACGTTTACTTTTCTTATCCAGTTTGTATAATAAATTTGTTAACAGTCGTGCAATTTGAGATTTTTTTTTTACAAATTCTTCTGTTATAACCAGCGAAGCCTACAAATCGTCGAACATCCTCGGAATTGGTGGGTAGCGGCCATTTAACAATTTTGTCAATTTTCTCTGGATCATTCTCTATCCCATTTTCAGACACTATTTGGCCTATAAACTTAGCTTTTTTCTCAAGAAATGAAAATGTTTGCCTGATTATTTTAATCCACATTTTCGTAATCTCTGAAATATTACTTCCAATCTTTGAAGATGTTGCTCAAATGAATCTGAGAATATTATCAAATCGTCTAGAAAAACAAATCAAATTTTTAAATGAAGTTCACCAACACCATCCTCCATTTTACGTTGATAAGTGGCGGCTGCAATTGATAATCCGAAAGGGAGACGATTATATTCCCAAAAACCTAGTGGACTTACCGTGAAAGCAGTACTGGATTTATGTTCTTCTGCAATTTCGACTTGATAATAACCACTTTTCATATGAATTACACTAAAGTAATCATGTATCTCATCAATACGGGGTAGGGCATAATTATCTTTGATTGTGCTAGAGTTTAAAAAACGGTCATCAATTCTAAGACGACCATCTTAACGATGAGCAAGTACTACTGGGGATGAATATTGAGAATAAGATTTTCTAAATACACCGCATGCAACTAATTGTTGTATATGTTCCCTTACCTTTTCGTCAATTGAAGGTCGTATTCTTCTAAAACGTTGCTTAAACGGGGTCTCATTTTTTTTGGTCAATTCTGTGTTGCAGTCCAGTGTAGTGGCCAATATCTTTATCACCTTGTGCAATAAATCTTTGTATTTAAATAAAAGATTTTATAACTCAGATTTGGGATTATGATCTAATTCACTTGAAATCGGAACATCATTGAGTTGATTACACTTTGAAAATTCACCATTTTTACAATTATTTGACTTATCCTCAGGTTGCAAGTAAATTCAAAACCAAACCTGAAATATAAAAGGAATATAAAATTAATACTTATATATAGAACTAAAAACACAAAATCCAGTACGGGCACATACGTTTGGTTCTAAATGGACTATCCGTTTCTGAGAAGAAGATATTTGAATGCATTTTCCATAGGGTCCAATTTGAAAATTATGTTCCCGATGGCGGCCATCTTGGATGAGGTACAGACCTGCCGGATACCTTTTTTGGAAGGGACCATCTAAGGACCATTGTGACTAAGTTTGATTCTAATTGGACTAGTAGTTTCTACGAAGATCTTTGAATGTGTTATTCATAGGGTGCAATGTTAAATCTATGATCCCCGCAGGTGGCCATCTTGGATGAAGTACGAACTTGCCGGAAACAATTTTAAAGGGGACCAACCAAGAACTGTTGTGACAAAATTTGGTTCCAATTAGCCAAGTTGATTCAGAGGAGAAGATCTTTGAATGAAAATTTTACGACGGACGACAGACAAACGGATATACGTACGACGGACGCCAAAGTTAAAGTTAATTATAAGGTCCAGCTTTGCGAATTTTCTGTTTGTATGAAAATATTATTAAGAAAAAAGTCAATTTAAGCAGTCGATTTGTATAGGAGCCAGTGCAGGATATTCTAACAAAATAAATCAAAGCTCTTTACAACTACCATTTGTGCTAATTTGATCCAAAGTTAGTGGGAATAGTCTTTTGGTGGTCAACTAGATTTGCAAAATAGTGTCTTGAAAGATCTTGTCTTATCATATGTTTCAGTGTTCCGGGGTATGCTTTAAAATTTCATACGTAAAATCATTTCTGAAACCACAATTACTAAGTTGGTAAATGACCAAACTTTTAATAATTTGACCACTTTATGTCGCTCTCAAAAATTATGTCGACATGTAACATGTGCGCGCACAATCCAAGATGTTTTCCAGTAAAACAGTAGGCTTTACTATTTCGATCCTATTGGTTATTTGTTCTCTATCAGTTTTTCACGTATTTCGGTTTTGATTTTATCTGCACTGAAGAGACATAGGTTGTCGAAATGCGTAACGGTCGGCAAGGACTTTTTAGCCGAGTTGCAACGAAGTTGAACTAGGCTATTGGTTTGGTGTTGCGGGCGGGCGTGCATGCGTGCGTGCGTGCGTGCTTGCGGGCGGGCGGGCGTCAAACATTGGTTTCCGGATGATAACTCAAAAAGTTTACATCCAATTGAAATGAAACTTGGATATATTGTTGTTTACCAGGAGGGGAGGAACCTATTGATTTTGGAGAGAGTAGGTCAAAGGTCAAGGTCACGGTGACAAAAAATAGACTGAAAATTTGAGAGAAAATTTGGTTTCCGGATAACTCAAAAAGTTTTCATCTAATTGAAATGAAACTTGGATATGTTGTTGGATACCAGTAGGGGAGGAACTCTATTAATTTTGAAGAAAGAAGGTCAAAGGTCAAGGTCACACTGACCGAAAATGGACTGAAAATTTGAGAAAAAATTTGGTTTCCGGATGATAACTCAAAAAGTTTACATCCAATTGAAATGAAACTTGCATATATTGTTGGATACCAAAAGGGGAGGAACCCTATTGATTTTGGAGGAAGTAGGTCAAAGATCAAGGTCACGGTCACAAAAAATAGACTGAAAATTTGAGAAAAATTTGGTTTCCGGATGATAACTCAAAAAGTTTACATCTAATTGAAATGAAACTTGAATATGTTGTTGGATACCAGGAAGGGAGAAACCCTAATGATTTTGGAGAAAGTAGGTCAAAGGTCAAGGTCATGGTGACCGAAAATAGACTGAAAATTTCAGAAAAATTTGGTTTCTGGACGATAACTCAAAGTCTACATCCAACTGAAATGAAACTTGGATATGTTGTTGGATACCAGGAGGGGAGGAACCCTATTGATTTTTGAGGAAGTAGGTCAAAGGTCAAGGTCAGTGAAGGTCACAGAGACTGAAAACAGATTTATATATTGAAATGTCGAGACATGAAACTAGAAAATAGACCTTCTTGAATTCTTAGAATTTTAGATATTATGCAGGAAAGAAAATAAATAGACAATTTTAGAAATATCTGGGTCTTCACATTAACTTGGTTGCATAATATTTGAAGTTGCAACTTGTTGCGGCTTGTGCACCCTAGTGCCATTTAGATTTTTCAGTTTGAATATAGAGTCGAACAGGTCAGGGTCCAACAAAGATGGTTGTCAAAAAGGGATGTACTACTTTAGTTAGAAAATCACTGCAGCTGAAACAAAAGAATACCTCAAAACCCTGGTCCAGTGAGAGATATAGGTGCTGGACCATATTCACTGTGTATCAACTACCACCGGATTTGCGACTAATCAAGCGAGGAAAAAAAGTGTTACCAAGCTAAGAAAATTTAGTTTTTTCAAATATTATAATGTCCAAAATGTATGATGATTGGTCAAGTTGGTTCTAATCTACGGTTGTAGCGGTAAAATTGATCATTTCGTTATTTATAATTTACAATTAGGCAGCACATAATTATTAATATTTCTTAAATTGTATTCAGATATTTGCTATACACGGGCCACCTGTCGTGACCTCCAGAATTACCGGTATACTTAACAATCAAAATTAATTGATGTTGCTTTTGTGAAGCATTATTCTTGGAAACAAAACAACACCGAAATACCCCTGAGGTGACGGATGTACTATTCGTCACCTCAGGGGTATTTCTATACTCTACGAGGGAATCTTTTTTTCGTGCTAGGGAACACTTTTCAGGCGACTTTTAGTAGGTCAACAGATATGTTTGTGCCATTGATAGTTCACAAGTTATAATAAAATAATAAAATAAAGGAATTTCAGGTTGTACAGAATCCAATCTCAGATATTACCATTGTCTCAAACACCCTTGATTTGTTACAATTGAAAAAAAAAATCATAAACTGATGAAATTGTATTATTTGAACTGGCATATAACCCTGAGCGTACAGTCTAACATGGTACATGTATGATACTCCACCAAAAAACCCAAAGACATACGGCCATTTAGGCGTGAATGATTCCTATGTGGGGTCATTTTCAATTATGCTTCAATGTTGTCAAAATCGTGAAAGATGGTCTTGTACGTGTAGTTCTAAGAAATAAAATCAATATATGCCACAATTGTATGTTTTCCGACGTATCAGCAGTCAAACAGGGCTGTACATAACCTTTAGTGTCTTTTTTAACTATTTATAGTGTTTGAGAAGACTACGCACAGGATAGAGAGAACCAAGATCATTTTTGTTGCGAATGTATAATCATTTAACCTTCCAAATGGCAGTTAGTTTATTTTCGTTCTCTAGGTCCTATACAACAAATTTTAACAAAAACCTACAAAAATTGTCAAAATCTGTCAGGATTGCATTCAAATTGCAAGTTCAGTGACTGAATCTTTTTATCTTAATGTATGAAAATACATTTGTATTATTTTTGTTCTGATAGTGTTTATTACAGATGACCTGATAGTTTTCGAAAAGAATTTTTAATGCATTCGCAAAATTAGTATGCTGAAGGAAATAAGTTCACTGGAAAATGAACATACCGCTTTTTCCTCAAATTCCATTGGTATCAATGTGATTGTCATTTTACGTGCGGTGTAGTATATGTATGTCACGCACGAGGGAATCGTATGTGAAAGCAAAGAAAACCAAAGGGGTCGCACGATTCATTTTTTTAAGAATAAGTAATGTACACTAGTATTGGAAGTCATGTAATGGTCTTACAATCACCTGTCCTGAAAATACAACACTACACAAACTTTTCATTTGCTAGAACCACATATAAACTCATTTCATTAAGTGAAGCGGAAGCATGTTCTTTAGAAAAATAAAGGAATATGAAGTAAATGTACATTTGTGTATATGAGACAATATTCTAATGAAGGTAACAACCTCAATGGAACAACGCTTTAAATGTATTTATTACATACTCAACGAAGATATGATCTGTTTTGCATATGTAATATAGCCGCAAGTAAACAGTCCATATTCCATATACCATATACCCAGTCTGATATGGCCATATCAGACCGCTTTGTTCTGAAATAACCATATCAGACCGATGATAGGGCTATTTCAGCGCGGTTGTGTTGACAACTCCTAATTGAAAGTATATAATAAACAGTTTAAGACATGGCCTTTTCCATATCAGCACGCTTATCATCCCGAGACCCCCATACCAGCCCGAGGTGCCAGCCTCGGGCTGGTATGGGTCGAGGGATGATAAGTGTGCTGATATGAAAAAATGCCATGTATTAAATTCTATTTATCTTAAAGTGACATATTTGTTCCTCCTAACAAAAGTTCCTTTGGAAGAAATATTACAAACACTGGCATTGCATTTCATCCTTTTTGGAACAATTGTTACTTTTAGTTTTAATCCATAAGGAACGAATATAATATGTGTCCCGTTGGAAAATATGTTCTCCTAAATATTATCAAATGGGAAAAAAATGCAAAAGTGTAATCAATGTAATTATAAAGAAAAAGAAAAAAATAAACTGTTTTTTTTTAAATTATGTGAAAGGTCCCAAGAAAATTGAATTCTTTGTTTAAGGAACTATGGTTGTTTTCTCGCCCATGATTACATGCATGTTCAGTGAGGTGATGTTGCCTCGACCAAAACGTCCTTTAAATGGGCAAGCACTCGGTAGATGTCCTTGGTACTGGATATGGCTTCTTATTTCGATACATTTGGAAATGAGTACTTCTTTTGGACTACTTTTGGATTATTGCTTTCCTTATTATTTGATTTTAATGCACCTGATGAGAGGTTACTCCTTGAAACACATGCACAGCATAACGAAATTTACTGTTTTTTATGCACCTTCGGTATTTTTTGTATTTTTCCATTTGTGATGCTCTACTTAAGTTCGAAAAAACGATCACAAAAATAGATTACCTTGTACTGTTTACAACCAACAGCATTCACTACGTTTTCAGAAGTGCACATGAAATCATTTTTATAGTTTGAAGAACTTAGCTGGTCCTTCGATCACATCAGTTTCCCGAGTAACTGGACAAGTCAGAAGGAAAATTGTCAAAACTTTTATGAAGTATCCATAGCAAATCAGGATCAACAAGATGAAGGGTATAAATTGGTTCTGTCTCAAACAAGAACACGACGTTTTTATATGCACCTCAAAATAGATAAATGTGGAATCATGGTTGACCTATAGTTTCAGCTAATTATATTAAAACCGAATACATTCCAAGTTTTCTCCATGATGTTGTTATTGTGATTGTGGAGAATCTATAAACATACATCCATGACAATACACATTTTTGATTTTTTTTTTCAGCAAGATAATGCTGAATTCAGACTATTCGTTATGGGTGTCAATGCCCTCTACAACAGCACCCCAAAAACGATGCTACGGTAGCTTAAAGACATGTTTTAGACAGAAAACCAAAGCCATGCAAAAACAGATATCATCCTGGGGTTTGCTAAACTAGGCCAGACCCTAAACACTTTCCAATTTGATGGAAAATATTAGTCATTACAGTGGTGTTACTATGTGAACCAAATTGGGTCCTGGCTTTGGCTGTCTTTTTTTTTAGGCTACCTTGAGGAAAAATGTTCCCTGAATGTAAAGGACATATCCCAAAGCTTTATAGAAGATAAATTGATGATGTCTCTGAAGATGAACATAAGTCTATTATTGACCTTGTTTCCTCGTACCATACGGCCATCAAATACATTGTCGAAATGCGCATATGCAGAAATTAAGTTAACGGGAACTTCGGTATTTTGTTTTCAATATTGACAATATAATCTCTCTCTCCTCGACATCGATTGTATCATATAATTTCTGCTTCAGTGTTTTATAAACCGACAGACGTCCGCAGTTGCCCAAATTGTAAGTCCTGTCATCCTAAGTCATCCAAAGATGCAAGTTCAAAGTCACAATTCTATGGACTTCCTCGTATGTGTTTGATGGTTTGGATCGAGCTTTGATTTCAGTTTCCAGAGTGACAAGATTAGATGCTGTAGAGAAGAGGGTAAGAAATACCGATGACTGTGTCCCGTTGGTCTTGACATACTACCCTCACAACGAAGCTATCACAAACATTTTGATTCGCAACATTAAATCCATAGTTCTCAAGGTTAAACACATGACTGCAGCTTTCAGAATTGGCTGTCTATTGTTGTGCGGCCTTCAGAAAAGAGACTTGTCTGAAACAGCACCTTGTTAATATATATAATTTTAATTTGATGTTGGTGTGTATCACTTTAGACGTGTATATATATATATATATATATATATATATAAGTATCTGTATAAAATAAATATAACGACACTAAAATGCAAATTAATGTTAAATTGACAGCAAATTTTCGCCTTTCCACAGGCTTCGTCAGGCTGATTATAAATTCTCTACGCACGTGTTTGCATGTGCGATAAAAATATTTTTGTTGTTACCATTACACTAACAATGAAAATTGAAACATAGATATTGTCGTTCTTTATGACATAAGAAAGCTAAAAATGGTAAATATAAAATATGAAAGAAATTAAAGAAAAAAAATTTAATTAAAAGGATGTTAACATAATTTTTTGACGCTGGAAAAATATTTTTTTATTTTTTGTTACTGTTGAATTTCATTTGGTCACGTTCGTTAAGACCGTTGGGTTCTAAAGTACACAGCTGGTGGACCCAAAAATTCTCTCGCAAATCCCTTGTTAAGTCATCCCACTGATCGTTTTCTTCAATGATCTGTATTTTGATATCTTCAAAAGTATGTCCTGTCGATTGGAGATGGCGCGTGACAGGACAGTTTCGTTTTTTATTATGAAATGAACGGTGGTTGTTTAACCTGATGTTGAAACAGGTGGTAGT
>MJUU01009457.1:83856-140147 GCA_002080025.1 Modiolus philippinarum
TCTGTGTATATGGTGTTAATGTTATTAAAATGATCGATAGGTGCTGAAATTCCATCCCGTTTTAGCTTTTTGTCCTGTGTTGCTCGATTT
The DNA here is from genome assembly GCA_002080025.1 of Modiolus philippinarum. NCBI lineage: Eukaryota > Metazoa > Mollusca > Bivalvia > Mytilida > Modiolidae > Modiolus > Modiolus philippinarum. The sequence continues at coordinate 83,947 of MJUU01009457.1, forward strand.
TTTGAGTTTTCTATCGCTTCAATTTCTCTAAGGCGTCTATCTATAGCATCGCGGTCTTCATTTCTAGTTGAAGCATATGTTTCGTTTAGTTGTGTGTTTACACTTCTTTCATATTGAATAGCATGTGAGAGAAGAAGCTGTAGAAGCTGGTATGAACAGTTGAAAAGAATATCGTTCCAACGTCGCTGAAAACGTAAAGATTTAGTTCCCGGTGTCTGGGGTTTCAACTTTATTTCAAGGCCTTTTGGAATAATATTAGTATCCTTGTAAAGTTGTAAATTAGATATGTGATGATGGATTTGTAATTTTCTTTTTGTTAGCTTTCGAAGTTCTTTGAAAAGTTTGTCTGGATTCATTATAAATATATATATGTCTAAAGTCATACACAACAACATCAAATTAAAATTATTATAGAGTGTTTAGGCAATAAAAAACCTAAATTGATCAAATGACGAAATTTTCACTAGACCTACTAGCTTTCTCAACGTCTCTCGATATATATATATATATCTTTCAAGAGTGATATTCCTCTAACTCCGTTTAAGTGCAAAGGCATTAGACGATGGAAGTGATCTCGCTGTCTGATTTATCCTTTTACTTGGGAAATACATCGGCAAACGAATACCGAAGCAAGAACGAGGAAAGGGGAAATTCTAAACTCATAAATCCAAAATCACGGCAATTCACAGCAACACGAATCGAGACAGTATGACAAAGACAAAACAAATAAACAGAAAAAGAACAAGAACGTCACAAAACTAAAGCACTAACAGTGTGAACCCCTATAAAAACTGAGGTATCATCAGGCGCTCTGGAAGGGTAAGCATGATCTGCTCCACGCGTGGCACCCGTCACACTGACAGTGAAAAGTCCGGTTTTGTCACAGTCGGTGTTAGTCAGTCAAGTCACAAACTCTGGGTCTACCCGAAGATATCTCTTCTCATTTGTGAAACCGAAACATTGTTATGTTCTGTCAAATCGTGGTGACGACTTGGGAAACTGACGAAATACTACGACCGGCTAAGGTCTTTAAACTAAAAATATTGTTCATTTGCATTACTAAAGACGTAGTGCATGCTTTTGGTTATAAATATTGATCGATGTAGGTGAGAATTATTTACGATTGGGTAATCGTTTTGTCGAACGTAAATAGAACATCACCAATGTAAAAGATTGCACATTAGGTGAACTTTTTGGACAAGCCAACCATAGCACATTGGGCAAACATGTACTTGTCCTTATACAAACTAGCGCGGGATCTTTTGGCGTGAATTTAAAGAAAAAGTCTTTTTTTCATCCTATAACTACATTAGAATAACACTTTTGCATAGTGAAGAATACAAATGTTTTTAATGGGCTCGATGTTCACAGGTTATTTCTGTTAAGTTTAGTTTATTCAGAAAACAACTCAGGCGAAGACTACTGCGTAACAGTAATACACAAATATATAGATATAAAAGAGCTATTGCCAAATACAACCAGGTATACCTCACTCATTAATCCCTGGATTAAAAAAATCATGCTTTCACTTAATTTTCTAAACAAGTCCCAGTTTTGTCAGACAGGAAGTACGCATCTGACAGGACTCAAAAAATGGCGTTCCTCACAACTAACTATACAGAGGCTGAATACTAATTTAGAAATTAATACCTATTGTAGAAGCTGAGGAAAATGAGGCGAAAAATCATGTTTTCACTGCATTTTGCAACCAAGTCCACATTTCGTCAAACAGGAAGTACACATCTGAAAGGACTCAAAATAGGACGTTCCTTACAACTAACCATTTAGAGGTTGCATGCCAATTTTGAAATAAATCCCTCTTTAGAAGCTTAGAAAAAAGTCTCAAAAATAATTTTCGGACGAATGGACAGACAAGATGAATCCAGTATACCCCATCTCTATCGAGTGGGGGTATCATATATTTTCAAACACATATAAAAAGATTTACATAATAATTTTCAATATTAAATATACTGCCAATACAGTCTGTTACATGTCATTGGGTCTGCTTTCTCTCGTACTTGAAGCATCATTCGTTGTTTTTCTGTCCGTGAGCACTATAATTTAACGTTATAAGACCTTAACATTTGGCATTGCAACTCTGTCTCCTTTTTGTCATTTTCACCGGTTTTATTTAGTAAACTTTGCCCTTTTACCTTTAATTTATGGTCTATTTCACCATTTTTATCTTGTGTAAAATTAACGATTACTGATTCATTCATGTTGTTATTCGTTAAAGTAAAAAACATAGAAATGCAAACCGTCCACTCTGCCAAATACTTTGGTTTATCAGCGTAAAAGACTGGTTAATGGTCAGAATTACACATTTGTAGCTTATCTTAGTTTATCCATGGTGGGTTTTCCAGTCACATGTGTGTTTGTCTTTCTCAAAATTTTTCATCCAAAGTTTTCTTTCCTCTGAAACTACAGGGTCAGTTGGAACCAATCTGGTCACGATAGTCCTTGGGTGGTCCTTTTTAAAAATGTGTCTGGTAGAGATATCCTATCTCAAGTGGACGCCAGCATGGAACATACTTTAACATTCGATCTTATACACAAAATGTATTTATTTGAATCAGTCCTAGCCTTGGTTAATCCTATAGGCTTTCGAAACTTGTTGTTCCTAGGTCGTTTCATGTAAAAGAAATTGCAGCGAAAGACAGTGAAAACAGGGGATCTTCTTAGATTTTTGATCAGTGAGCAGGTTAATTGCAAGCCTTCTGTGTGAATCATTCATGTGTCTAGATATCCGTTTTGGAATTCATGCAAGATTGTTCCTACAAGTAGAGCAAGGAGGCAAATTGATCAAAAATAACGAACTGGAAACGGATTTCAAAGCGGAATTCTCAAAAGTATACCATACTAGTCAACAAAAGAAACGATACACAGTAAATGCATATTTTTATATTTAGCTATTTGAAGTTTTATATATTTAACCTCAAACGTAAGCAGGTTCCCGGCTGACTATTCAACTGACACATATGCAAAGTAAGTGAATAGTCAGCAGGGAACCAGCTTACCTAAACACGCATATGTTTATTCAATTTTTGAATTATTTCCGAAACGGATACGACGAAAATCCGAAATTTTAGTTTTTCGACCGATAAACGAGTTCTCCGTTAATTGATTTATTAATTAAAACGTTAGATGACAATAATTTTTTACCCTGAATCGGGTTAACAAATTAGCATCTTAAAAAGTTACAAACAATTTTTACACTTGTACACGTGTCAATGTACTATGTTGTCTACTTGTACATTTTATATTTGAGACTAATAGTGGAGTGGCGAGGAGGCCAATTTTCAAAATTTAAATTACCTGAAAGTCCCATGGACTTTTATTGTCTTAAATGAAAGTGTAATGTTTGTTCTTTCAGAAAATGGCTGTCGTCGCTATCTGACATGGTCCAAACATACTTTATTTTAAGGTCAAAGGTCATAACCCACAGAGCTATACTTTTAGTTTGTTGGACAAGAACTTGCGTATCTTTTGACATAGTTTTCAGAAATTTGGCAAAGAAGCGTATCACAATGATTTTTAATATTTGGTACCATTTGACCTTCATATTACATTTACCTTTGACCCTAAGGTCAACTAATAGTGTTCAAGTGAAGGGCTTTCCAATGCACTGAAATTGCTCTGGCGTAATCGTATTCAAACCGAGTTGAGAATATATACACTAAAGTGTGTTTTGTGATTCTATAGCCTCCATTGGAATTGACCTCACTCAAGTTCAAATAAAGCTACTTTAAAACAATTCTTTGGAACTATATACATAGATGACTTAGAACAAGTTATTTGTCATATGTTTATCACTATTATACAAGATGTCTGCAACAATTATGACTCATGTTAGTCATTGGCAGTGAAGATTTATATTGGACTTCTCTTTCATCACAATAGTTTTTGGTGTGTGTGTATGAGGGGGGGGGTGGCAAAAAAGAAATGATTCTTACGTTTGAGATTCACCAAAACACAAAAATATATATGAATCATTGGTCATTTGGACCTTCCGTCCACATTTAATGAGCTCAATGTTATAATGCCAAAAAAAATGTCCTTTGTTTTACTTTTTATGGTACAGGACGTTATTACGTGTTATTAAGCCCTTTATGCGCTCTTCGCATATAAGAAAAAATAGGGTTTTGTAAAGCAACATATCTCTGGTTCATACAACTTAAGTGAAGAATTGCTAAATAGTCAATTGAACAGGTCTTTTCTATGCGTAAAACACAAAATGTAATTCCTAAAGAGAAAACTGATTTACACCTTGGTCCATTGACGAGAATGAAAATTTAAAAAAAACTCAAACTAAACACAAAGTCAAGGGATAAAACGTGTAAAATCAAAAAGTGTTTTATTCTAAGTCACGACAGTTTCCATAAAAAGCATATGCGACGTATGAATTTAAAAAAATCGGTAATTGTAAATGCTATAGCCAATCAGCTACATGTAAATGCATATATGTCAATGTCGTAACCCAAACTCTAATTTAAATTTAAATAATATGCTTACCAAACGTTCCAAAATTGAAAATCTCTGTAAGAAGGAATTTTTTTTAAACAGAGAAAAAGACGATGTAATTTTGGACTTCCCATTTTATCATTTTTGCTTCGGCAAACACACAGAATTTACACAGGTTCTGAACGTTGAAAATGTACACAAAAATAAATCGTACATTACATATATCTTGTTAGGCTGATTTTGTTTTGTTAACAAGTCCCCACTCAGTAACTTGTAGAGTAATATTAAGCACAAACCTTTTGTATGTTTTATGATTTAAGAAAATTAAAATTTTCTAGGGTAATCAATTAAAGTGAGGACACATAATTCTGTAACTTGTATTGTAGCTGTTTTCATAATTAGAACGCTTTTGCTTTTCCACTTTTTGTTTAGGATTGCAGAGCTTGAACCCGTCTTGGCACAAGTACATGTCCTATTTTTCAAATGTAAACAATACGAACTCACCCAATACACAAACACACCCTTTAGTTACTTTCCCTTTTTTGAAAGCTGAGCAAATAAGAACAGTATAAACACGTAACGCATATTAAAGAATAAAGTAATCATGTAAAATATACATCAAGAAACAGAAAAACTGTGGAAATATCCCTAAAGAAACTGCCTGGTATGGGGTAAATTATAAAATTAGGACCGAATCGGTACAACTATGTTTAAATAAGGGATTAAAACTGTTGAAAAACTCAACGTTAGATCAAAAATTTGAAGTGGAGTGATACAGCGCTTTTTGTCCGCATGTTGCTTTTTGTCCGCCGTTCCTTTTTGTCCGCAAAATGGCGCTTTTTGTCCGCAACTTTTGCTATTTGTCCGCCGCTTTTTGTCCGCTTTGCTTTTTGTCCGCAAATTTTCCTTTTTGTCCGCAACTTTTGCTTTTTGTCCGTCGCTTTTTGTCTGCTTTGCTTTTTGTCCGCTGATTTTCCTTTTTGTCCGCAACTTTTGCTTTTTGTCCGTCGATTTTTGTAAGATTTCCTTTTGTCCGCAAATTTTGCATTTGGTTTTTATATGCAGTTACAAAGTTTGACAATCGAAACATCAAAATAATCACAATTATACAAGTTAAACATAAAACACACCATACTTGTATTTTCAATGTTTGTAACGAATAAATTGAAGATTAATAAACATATTAGGAGGTATTAAGAGATAACCATGCTGTATTGGGCTTCAATCGTAGATTTTATTTGTATAAATGCGCCGCAAGAAAACGGATATTTGCGGAAATAAAATCTTAGATTCGTCCCAGATAATTCTAAAATAAAATATAGCTATCTCAATCATTCTCAACAAAATACCAAAGTTACCGTGAATTTAGTTTCTGCATATACGCATTCGACAACTTATGTCTCTTCAGGGCAGATCAAATCAAATCATTTGGAAATCTTTAATACGAAATATGTGTAAATAGGGTTAATAACAAAATTACTGAACAGAGTTGTTGAGCCAAAGTCCATGAGACGAAAAGACAAATCAGGTGGAAACCATCAGAGAATTGTCCACCGCCCCTTTTTTACGCAGTAAAAAGCTAAAAGTTATAAACACTTCCGGTTGACGTTGTTTCCGGTGACGTCACCGTGACTTCCGGTGACGTCATACTTCCGGTCACGTGACTTCTGGATGACGTCATTTCCGCCTGCTCCTCTTGCTCCTTCACAAATACGACTTGAACGGTGCCCATATACTACTATATTTAACCTCGATTTCCCGAATTATCGTTCGTTTCCCGTACAAGGTATATATCAATCCTTGATAACTTTGAGCTCCGACAGCGATTAGTGAAGGTTTCAAGTCTCTATCTCTTACCGTTTGGAAGATAGGGGTACTCGAAAATTCGGGAATTACCCAAAATGCGATTTTGTCTTAGTTAAGTAATATAGCGATGTTATATATGTTTTCTTGGTAACTTTGACCATCTAAATCGAATGGTGACATCCTTTTAGCCCTATCTCTAATATTTTGGGTGTTATGAGGGGTCCAAAATTTCGGGAATGGCCCAAATTTCATTTTTTTAAGTCAAGTACTATAGCGATGTTATATATGTTTTCGGACTAACTTTGTCATTCCAAATCCAATGGTCACACGTGTTAAGCTCTAACTATAATGGTATGGTTGCTAAGAGGGGTCCAAAATTTCGGGAATGGCCCAAAATACAATTTTTTCTAAGTCGAGTACTATAGACGCGTTATATATGTTTTCGGGGGTAACTTTGACCATCTAAATCGAATGATGACATTTCAGAGGTCGTATCTCTTAAAGTATGGGTGCTAAGAGGGGTCCAAAATTTTAACAGGGGGTCAATCAGTGCATTTTACAAAATATACTTAAATACTAGTAGTTGTGTGATATATATATTCGGGGTATCTTTGTCATTCTTAATCCATTGAACACATTTACGAAGTCCCATCCCTTATGGTATGGCTGTTAGGGGGTCCCACTATTTTTGACAGGGGCTCAATCATAAATCAACCGACCATATAACAAGTCACAACGACTGAAGTTCCCATTCTGCTTCTAACCTTCGAACTGAAAAGACGTGTATATAGCAAGGTTTTACCTACAGATTGATACATAACGAAGTTCCAGGAACTAAACAGAGGCACTCAATAAAAAACAGCAAGACTCTTCAAGATGTCCAGAACTGCCCCTTATTGTCAGACTGAGAGAAGTCAACCATTGAGACGAATAAAAACAGCAAGACTCAATAAGATGTCCAGAATTGTCCCTTATTGTATGACTGAAAGAAGTCAACCATTGAGACGAAATTGCAGAATATGCCACCTAACCTTTAGTCGACAAGATAATCTCCAACGACACATGAATACACATAGAATCAAACCCAAGTTTCGTTGTAAAGAATGTGGACAGAAATGCAGTAGAAAGGATGTGTTGTTACGTCACCAACGTACCAAACATCTAGGCCTAGAATACGCTCCAGTCCAACCTAACAACATGAATGGTTTTACCATCACATTGAAGATAGAACCCCACGAACCAATGAACAACTTGTTTGAAACAGCACAAATCCCGAACCAAGAAGATGCAGAAGAAATCAACATCCAGTTGAATCGAATTTAACTCCAGATACAATGTAAAGACTGCACGTGGATCTCCGACCAGTGCCTGTCTCATGACGGAGAAAATAAATTATGAAATTGATAATGACTTTGTTTTTCTTATTTGCCCTCGATTCATATCACAAGTTTGGTTAAACCCTTCCCGATATACCGCCCAGTACTTTAGGAAAAGTAACAAAATTCCGAAACCCAAGTACAGCAGCATTTTCCCAAACCACCCAGCAGCAGCAGCAGCAATATTCTCACACCACCAAGCAGCAGCAGCAATATTCTCACACCATCCAGCAGCAGCAATCACCACCACTGAAACCAAGCAATCATCACCACCACTAAATTCACAGAAAAAGCACGAAAATATCAGGAAAATGTAAAAATTTAACTTAAAACCAAAACATAAAAGAGAAAAAACTAACAAAATTATAACAAAAGCAAAAATTAAAACGAAAAATTTATCAAAATTAACAATACAACCAGAAAAATCAATGCAAAAACACAAAGTAGAACAAAATTTACATCATATTTAACTAAAACTTGTAAAGAAATATTACAAAAAACCTTAGCTGAAACAAAAATGTGTACCAAAACGTTAAACACAAACAACATGTCATCACAAAAACTCAAAAATAAGAAAACAGATGTGATAAGAGTTAAATAATAATGAAAGTTAAATTTAAAAATACGTACAAAATGTGCAAAACATGCGAAATAAAACTGACAATAGTCATAAAAAATGTTTGAATAAACAAAACGTGTGTGTTAAATTTGAAAAATTGCAAAACAAAATAAAAAAATCTTGAAAAAATATGTACAAATTAGCAAAACAGAACAAACAAAACATGTTAAAGTATCAACAAATCATATAGAAGTGTTATTTTTAATAAAACATAGAGAGTTTTTATTACAATGAATTAAGAATCTTGGAAAAAATAGAAGTCAAATACAAATATTTGGGAGTAAAAAATGAATATTTATAAGAAAAACCTCGTATTTGAGAGGAAATAGGACTTAAAGAGTCAGAGGAGGAGTCTATAGAGAGGATACAGGAGTGCAAAAATAAAAGAAAAAAGGGTAAATTGTGGGAGATGAAAGTAAAATGAGCGACAAATGCGTCAATTGTGTTGGACGTTGTTGAAAATTTATGAACATCTAACATATAATAAAATCTCATTCAAATTCAATTCATAAAGTATGCGAAGCATAAAGTAATAAAAATACTCCTATTATATCGCGTCAGCATGATTCAATTGAACCATCGATTTGTACACTTGGAAAATCGATCGATTGCATCATCTTCTTGAATATTCGATCTATTAAAAGAAACGTAACAATAGAGAAATGAACCGGCCAATCAAATTGCAGGGAATTCAACCAATCAGACGCCGACTTTGTGATAAATAAAGCCAATCAGAACACAGAATAATCGACCAATCACAAAGCCCGTAACAAAAATAACCGACCAATGAGAACCGTCGATACAACGAATCTACATGTATAAAATCAGACGCATCGAGCAACTTTCTCATTCTGCAACTAACAGCCGAATTGAACAGACGTTCCCAGTGAAGAACAGAACAAAGGTAAGCGAACTTAATTTAATTAATTTAAACAACAGTAACATAATATGAAGTATTTTTAATCTACTTAAACTGATCGATGAACAGGTTATTAAACGAGCCAAAATAAGTAATCAATAATACAGAATTAATCAAAATTAAATAGAAATAAATAATAAATAATATAATAGAATTAAATCAATAATACATATTGTGTATTATCTTTTGCAGATGCATTCATGCGGATATTGTTACCAGTCCCTTGAAGCAGAAGAGAATTGTTGAGTCACTACAGAATGTTTACAGACCATATGACCTTTGCCTGTACCATTTGCCCTAAGCGGTTTACCAGAAAAGCTAACTTGGAAGCACATCTGAAAAACCACGACAAGCCCGGATATCAATGTATGGAATGCCATGCCACGTTCTGCCGACCATCTGCTTTAGAGCGTCACACTCAGGAAAGACATCAAGTAGGAGGAGCTAGTACTAAACCCCAAAAGCCTGAAGACTTGTTCGAGTCGAAAAAGTGCACCAAGATTTCAAACCACGGCTACCCAGTACCAAATCCAGATCAACGTCCAGAGCCTTCAACATGTACTATAAACGCTGCACGAGCTTTTCGATGCTATCTTGAAGAAAGTGACCGCATTTACAAAGCCAGAGGAATTAGAGCAGATTTCACTACAGACACCTGATCTGGATTTCCCCATTGCAATGCCGTTCATGAGTGTGGACCAATTGTCCAGTAATCTATTATTGGACGAAGTGGAACGCGTTGTGCAATCCAGCGAAAGGTTTACTTTAACCAAAGATGTAGAAATGGAAGTTACCCACGTTAACATGCCAACGGGTAGCGGAAGAAAGAAAACAGACCACATCGATATCAAAAGGTTCCTGTCTAGTAAAAAATCTATCATCCAAATAAAAAAAAAGACGACCTATGTTGTACTAGAGCCATCATTACAGCAAAAGCTAAAACTGACGAACACAAAAAATGGGAGAATATCAGAAAGGGCCGTCGCATTCAGGAAGAAATGGCGGTAGAGTTACATGCTAAAGCAGAGGTACCTTTACAACAATGTGGCATCGAAGAGATCAAACGATTCCAAGCAGTTCTACCAGAGTATCAAATTCACGTCGTATCCAAAGAGCATTTCAACACTATTATATACAAAGGACCCGAAGCCGAAAAGAAGATCTACCTGTGTTACCACGAGAACCATTATGATGTCATCACCAGCATGCCGGGTTTCCTGTCACGTTTTTATAACTGTAGAAAATGTGATAAAGGATATAGCAACAAAGAAGTACAAGTTTGCAATAACGTGTGCCATTATTGTCGTAAAATTCACGACCAAACTGAAGATGACTGGACATTATGTAACGATTGTGGACGGTATTTTAAAGGGTCAACATGTTTCGATCTTGAGCCGCTTGGATTACTTTTTGATTACTTCAGATATAGAAGCATTTGTGGAATTATCAGATATAGGAATTAGTTATAGATCTGATCATTCCCCAGTTGTTATTAATTTAAAATTTATGAATCAAACCAGAGGGAGGGGCACATGGAAATTTAATAACAGTTTGTTAAATGAAACAGAATTTATTGAAAAAGTAAAAGGGGATATTAAAAATGTGATTAGAGAATATGAATTAGATGAGGATATTGATATGGAGGCAGATGATAAACAATTCAGTATAAGCTATCAACTATTATGGGAAATGATGAAAATGAAAATCCGTGGATCTTCCATTTCTTTTTCTAGCTTTCTTAAAAAGGAATCGGATAAAAAGGAAAAAGATTTAATATTTAAGTTATCGTTACTGAACGAGGAAGTTATACATAATAACTTACCGTCAATAATTGAAGAAATAGAAAATTTGGAATCGGAATTGAAAATACTGAGGGAAAGAAAAGTTAAGGGGACAATTATAAGAGCAAAGGCAAAATGGCAAGTAGAAGGGGAAAGGGGAATTAATTACTTTTGTAATTTAGAAAAGAAACACTATATAGAGAAGATAATTCCCAAACTCATTCTAGAAGATGGCTCAGAAATGACAGACCCGGCTGCAATAAGACATGAACAAAAGCTTTTTTATAAAAAACTTTATACGAGCTCTAACCCATTGTTGAATGACACTCATAGGGATGCATTTTATCAACATGATAATCCATATATAACAAAACCAAATGAAGAGGAGGTGCGTCACTGTGAAGGTCATTTGACAATGCAGGAATGTCTTTATGCTCTGAAAAATATGAAAAATTCTAAATCACCTGGCATAGATGGATTTACGGTGGAGTTTTACAAATTCTTTTGGAATGATATTAAAATACCTTTAGTCAGGTGTTTAAATGAAGCTTTGGATTGTGGCAAATTTTCTATTTCTCAAAGACAGGGACTGATAACTTGTATACCAAAAGAGGGTAAATCAAAATTTTATCTAAAGAACTGGCGTCCAATTACATTACTATGTGTAGATTATAAAATTGCTACAGCAAGCCTGGCAAATAGGTTGAAAAAAGTCTTAGAGAATATAATTAGCCAGACACAAAAAGGTTTTTTAAAAGGTAGATATATTGGAGAATGTACCCGGCTTCTCTTTGACTTGATGGAGAAAATGGAAGAAGATGATATCCCTGGACTGTTATTGCTAGTTGACTTTGAGAAAGCATTTGATACTATTGAATGGTCATTCATAACAGAAACGTTACAATTTTATGGCTTTGATTTAACATTTATAAGATGGATAGAGGCATGTTATTGTGATGTTTCTGGTGGAATTTTAAATAATGGACATATTTCTGATTTCTTCTCCTTAGAAAGGGGGGTGCGTCAAGGAGATCCTCTGTCTCCCTATCTATTCATTTTGGTATTAGAATTGCTAAGTGCATCTATAAAAAATGACCCAGAGATTGATGGAATTACTATAAATGGGTCCGAGTTTCTACAAACCAGTATGCAGATGATTCTTCATTAGTCTTGAATGGTGAAGAAAGGTCCTTGAATAAAACTCTTTTTCTATTTGAACAATTTTCAGAATGTGCAGGTCTTAAAGTTAATATTGATAAAACTGAAGCCATATGGATTGGTTCAAAACAGGGAAGTACAGAAAGACTTTTACCAAATAAAAAATTAGCATGGAATTTTTCGGGAAGGTTCAAACTATTGGGTATATGGTTTGAGCTGGCTAAAGTAAATAAGACTCTATGTAATTTTATGGAAAAGATACAGAGTATTAAAGCATTGTTGAATACTTGGTCTTACAGAGAGCTCACATACATTGGAAGGATTACAGTTATTAAATCTTTAGCACTCCCTGTTTTAGTTCAGATTTTGTCTGTTCTCCCAACCCCACCAGATGATGTGTTGAGGGAGATTCAGAATATTTTTTTCAATTTTTTATGGAATGGATTACCAGATAAGATCAAAAGGTCAGTTATTTATTCAGAATATTGTGATGGAGGCCTTAAGATGCCCAACATTTCATGTTTTTGCTATAGTGTGAAAATGTCTTGGTTAACCAAACTTTTAGATCCTCAAAACTATTCACCATGGAAGACCTTGCTACTAAGCAGTATTCAAAAATTTGGGGGTGATAAAATTTTATCTTTGAATCAAGAAGGCCTACAATTTGTGGCCGATAAACTTAACCCTTTCTGGCATGATATTTTAATAAACTTTTCAAGGCTTAAAGATAAAAATGAAGAAATTGAAAATAGTACTGATGTTTTGAACCAGCCCATATGGCTAAACCCATATATAAAAATAGATGGCAAGATGTGTCTGAATTCAGAATATATTGAAAATGGTATATTTTTTGTTAATGATTTGATATCTGATGATAACAAGTTTCTAACATTTGAAAAGGTGTCAAAAGACTACCAGATTAAAACAAACTTCGTTGAGTATTACGGCATTATCAGTGCAATCCCAAATAAATGGAAAATTTTGGCTGACGGAAAACCTAAGCTTGATACTATTGTAAACAAATTGTTGTATATTGTAAAAAATGAAAAGAAACCTTGTAAATATTTCTATAAAAAATTTTTGACAGATATATGTAACAGTGAACAGATTATAGCATCTCAAGATAAATGGGAAAGGGACTTACATATACAGAAGGAAACTTGGGACATGATTTACTCCATGCCTTTTATACTCACCAAAAATGCCTTTTTGCAAAATTTTTGTTACAAAATTGTACATCGGATTTTACCTTGTAATTCTTTTCTTCACAAATGTAAACTAAAGGAGACCGAACTATGTACATTTTGTTCCAAAAATAAAGAAACATTGCTTCATATTTTTTGGGAATGTAATCTGGTCAAAAATTTTTAGTTGGCCATGATAAATTACTTTCGGCCTTTTGGAATTATTATACCATTTTCGGCTGCAGAAATTATGTTTGGAGTTTTGGATGAAACTTTAGAAAGCAAAACCATAAATAATATTTTGATGCTTTTTAAATACTATATTTATAAATGTAGATGTAAAAATACTATTCTGTCCATTAATGGAGGAATAGAATACTTGAAATATTGGGTAAATATAGAAAAACATTCATCTTGTTTTGTATCCCCTGCACAAAAAGATATGATTAAAAGAAAATGGCAACTTCTAGAAGCAGTTTTGTCCTAAAAAATAGAAGGAAAAGAAAAATTTTGTAATTTCAAATAGGTTATTTGTTGATTATATATATGTATATCTAGTACTATCACTATAGAATATGTGTATTGTCTAATGTCTGATGTCACATGTTTCTTGAAAAAAATAAAAAAGTTACAAAAAAAAACATGTTTCGATCTTCACCAACAGATGACTTCAGCGGGAAACTCTACCTGCACTACCTACTACAAATGCTCAACCTGTGGACAAACCGTGAACAAAAAATATGGAGATCTTGCGTATGGAAACGTCTACTGTAAAACCTGTAAAGATTTCTACCCATCAGGCCATCAGTGCTTCATGCTACCCGCTAATGCCAAAGATGGACAAAAGAAACAAACTTTTGACAAACAAACTTAACTTTGACACATTCCCCGTTTCCCTTCTTTTTCTTATATTTTCTTCGATTTCGAATGTACCCAGGACGACATTGTCCAGTGCGATCAAGGATACAATCCAGACGAAACCGGTAAATGTTCAAACTGTAAACATTTCAAATGCGGCTCCTTCGAACACCAGCCGAATCTGTGTGTGGTACACAAAGTCTGTTTGAAGTGTAAGAATAACAGAATCGATGAACGCACGTCCTGTGCAGAATGTGGGAAAAACAAATTAGTATTTACAGGACCTGAAACCACCGAACAGTTTTGTAAATGTAAAAATACAATAGTCAAGAGAGTGGTTAACCACCTAAATTGGGCAGTCAAAATTAAAACAAATATAAAAAAAACATCACCATAACTTGAGGTCATCACTACAGAAGTTTTACGGTCGACATCACGATCTTGTGGACCGCTATGAGATATCTGTTTCCCAGATGACAACAGATCTTTCTCTTTGCCAGTAAAGTTTGTTTTTCCTCTACCGGATTTGACTTTACTACCGGAGTTGACATGTTCAACACGGCGGGTGTCTTATAAGAAGCAGGAGATGCTTACTCTACCGGTGCACCTGATCTCACCCATGGTTTTTATTGGGTCCGTGTTGTTCATTTTTGTATATGTGCGTGTCTTCATTTTCTTTTCTGTGTCATGCTCATGTTATGTCTTCGTTTTTTTTGTTTTTCCGACGTTGCCATTGTCCTTGGATTGTTCTTTTTAGACTGACGGTTCGGTTCTCACTTACTTTAAAAGATAAAAAAGGGGTAGAACAGCTCAATACTTCGACATGTAATGTCTTTTTCAAGGGTAAAGTAAAAATAATAAAAAAACACGTGTAAACACGCTGGAAGTAATGGAGAAACTAAAAACCTATATTGGATAGGTGTGCAGCAAGCCGAGACATTTGATAAATCTAGCCAATCTTGAACACATTCGCAAAAAGATGATTGAAATGATGGGGTCGTGAAACAAAAATGGGTAATGACAGGAAATTTAGTGAAAATGAGTATGAAAGACAAGAGTTTAAAAGACAAAATGTGAAAAAATTTATAATTACAACAAATATGAAAATAAGGTGATATGACAAACTGATGTAGAACTATACATTACTGGTACGAAAGTTCCTTTATGTTAAGACCTCCAGGTCTGAAAGTTCCAAGAAGATAGATGGCTCTCAGTTCGAGTTCCTGTCTGTGTTCCATGGTTCCGTCGGTTTATATAAGGACAGTCACCCGCATATCCGAGATGCTGTGATTAGCGAGTCGGAAGTGGTTACCGACTGGGCAGTCACTGTTGTTTCTAACGGGGCGCAGATTTTCCGCAAAACGGTCACCAAGTCGGCGACACGTTTCGCCAACATATAGTTTACCACAGCTAATGCACTGAATCGCATAGATTACATTCTCGGTAATGCAGGTGAATCCGTTTTGGATGGTGAACACGTTATTGGGCCCCCGTACTTCAGTAGTTTCCCATGTAAAGGGACAAGTATTACATCTGGACCTATTGCACCTTCTAGTTCCCCTGTAGTCAGCTTTAGAGATGTTTCTCTTGGATTTAAACTAGCTGTTGACTTAATGTTGCCTCAAACTTTTACCTTTTCAAAATGCTGAAATAGGTGTGGATTCAAAGATCTCAGTCATTTCAGTGTCTGCAAGGATTTAAAATTCTTCAAGTTTTGTAAATGGCTATTCTCTGGAAAAAACAACGGAGCTACCGTCCTGTGCCACAACTTTAAAGGATACGACAGTTATCCTATCTTAAACTTCTTGTATACGGAGGGAATTACCAGATGTGATTCCGAATGGAACGAAGAATATGGCCGTCATTGTACCTGACTGCAACATCAGAATGATTGACTCAATGAACTTTTTACCGATGGCATTATCCAAACTACCAAAAATGTTTGGCTTGAATGAGCTCAAGAAGGGATACTTTCTTCACCTATTCAACACTAAAGAAAATCAATCCGTGATACTCAACCGCCTATGAGATGTCAAGTATTACCAACCAGAAAGAATGAAGCTCGAGGAGAGAAGCGCCTTCTTCGAATGGTATACGCACACCGGATTTCCACGTTCGACTTACACCAAGAACTGTTGAGTTATTGCCGTTCCGATGTTGACATACTGAGAAAAACCTGTCTCAAGTTCCGAGAATTATTCATGGAGATGACATCCACCGACGGACACGGATGAATCGATCCATTCCAACAATGCATTACCATAGCATCGGCTTGTAACTTGGTGTTTCGCACTTTGTTTTTAAAACTGGACACAATAGGCATCATACCCGCCCTCGGCTACCGACCTCAAGAGAAACACTCCATTAAAGCAATGAAATGGCTACAAGATCTATCTGAAGTGCACGGTATTCGGATACAGCCCGTTCGTAATGGCGGTGAGAAGGAAATTGGTGCATACAAGGTCGATGGATATCACGACAATAACGTCTTTGAATACAACGGTTGTTTCTGGCACGGGTGTTTACGTTGTTATAGTGCCTCCACTGTCAATCCAGTAAACAATATGACCATGTGTGAATTACACCAGCGTACACTGGATAAGAAAAAATACCTAGAAGACCAAGGCTATACCTACATCAGTGTATGGGAGTGCGATTTCGATAGAGAAATACAGAGTGTTCCACACAAACAAAGTTTCGTAAACTCCCTCGAATATCTTTACCCATTGGAACCCAGAGATGCTTTTTACGGAGGACGCACAGAAGCGTTTACAATGTTTACAATGTACAAAGAAGTTTCTGACGTAGAAAACATTGATTACTACGACGTTACTTCAGTGTAACCCTACATCAACAAGACCGGCAAGATACCCGTGGGACATCCAACCATCACCATGGAGAATTTCAAAGATATACAGCAATATGAAGGACTTATCAAATGCAAAGTACTTCCACCGAGAGGACTCTACATCCCAGTCCTCCCTGCAAAAATAAACAACAAACTATTGTTCACGTTATGTAAAACCTGTGCCGAATCCAGTCAACAAACGCCGTGTCAACACATAGACGAGAAAAGGGCTTTGACCGGAACCTGGGTCACCGATGAACTAAAGAAAGCGTTGGAGAAAGGATATCAGATAGACAGAATCTATGAAGTCTGGCACTTTGACACGGAACAATACGATCAAACGACTAAGACAGGAGGACTCTTTACCGAATACATCAACACTTTCCTGAAAATGAAACAGGAAGCCAGTGGATGGCCAGAATGGTGTCAAACTGAAGAAGACAAACATAACTATATCAGAGATTACTACGACAGAGAAGGGATATTATTAGACTACGATAAAATAAAGAAGAACCCAGGGTTACGAGCTTTAGCCAAATTGATGTTAAACAGCTTCTGGGGAAAATTTGGTCAAAGATCCAATATGCCACAAATAAAATACTATTCCGAACCAAACGACTTTGTCGATTTGTTAACTAGTGATCAAATCAGTCTTATCGGTGTTAATCTCCTAAGTGATGCGATGATTGGAGGAAGATATCGATACAAAGAAGAATTTGTTGAGGAATCCGGACGGACCAACGTGGTCATTGCTGCCTACACGACTGCACAAGCAAGATTAAAGCTGTATAGTTATTTGGAGAACCTGGATAACCACGCAATCTACGCAGATAGATTCCATTGTATTTACTTCCAAACATACTGATTGGAAACCACAATTAGGAGACTACTTAGGAGAACTAACAGATGAGATAGTTGGAAATAGAATTAGAGAGTTCGTGACTGGTGGACCGAAGAACTATGCCTACAAATTAGCAGTACCGGACAACGATGGAACAGAAACTGCATGTAAAGTAAAGGGGATAATACTGAACTACAAGAACGCCCTGATCATCAACTTCGATACGATTAAAGACATGGTGATAAACAACAGAAACGATGTGAAGACTGTGAGCGATAATTTCCGGATCATACGAGATAATATGAAACTACTATCCGTATATCAAGATAAAGACTATAGAATCGTATTTGTCAAAAGAGTGGCCATGGACGATTATAGCACGAGCCGTATGGATTTTAAATTGTAAAGGCATCATGTGGATGGCTCTCCGACCCATGCTTGCTTTATGACGGGGAAAATAAAATATGTATATATGTAAATTAGTGTATTATTTATTGCCTAATTGAATGAAAAGTATATAGATAGAGGAAACAATAAAAGGAAATGCACCACAAATCAACAATGATACAGAACGAAATAAAACAATAAACAGGTGCAAAATCTGGGGTAACGTTAGGACAAAACAAAACATAGACTCCAGAGTACACAAAACAAAGGGAAATAACAGAGATCGTAATAGAAAAACAAAAGACGAAGCATAAAAACAGGATAAACAATTGAAAGAGGTAAGGGTTAGAATACTGAACCCGGTTGCCCCACCCCAATCTTCACGTAGGGATCATGGATGACCATATAAAGAAAAAATGGGCGTGGTTAATTAGCTCATTTGCATAATCGGGAACAATTTCGGGATTTGAACATTAGGTCTATGGGAAGAAAAGTGTCCTAGGGTGACACGTTTCACTACTACAGACTCATAAATTACAAACATATAACCCCTTACCGCAAATATTCAACAGAATTTATTTCATTTTATTCAGCTTGGAAAGCTTAATCATTGTATAAAGGTCCAATAACATATCATTTCAAACACCAAAATACACAGAGATTCCCATATATTAGAAATAAGATCATGTGTGTGGTTTATGGACAGTTATAAAACAATTCAACTTTGAATTTTGTACAAATTCGAAATGCTGAAAACCACATTTTTCACGAAAATTGCCGAAAATATACAATTTTACCCATATTTTTGCGTTACAATTGCAAATTGTGATATACGTAATCCATTTTTTTTATTTTTTTTATTAAAGAAAGTAAAATATTAGTATGTTTTGTTCATATAAATACAAGACATACATATTCTGGGGATTTTTAAGCATCATTTTCTTGGGGTAGGTGTAAAATTTTCGGTATTTAGAATCACATTGAACATTCCTTGTTCTTCTAAACATTGTTTTTAGATAACTTGTATATTGGTTAGAACAATGAATTGGCATATCTGCATATAAATCCTCCAGATTTGAAAGATATAACTATTCAAAAGTGAATTTTGGTCAAATCTGAAATGCTGAAAATTCCCATTTTTCATCAATTCTGTACAAAATATTGAGTTTAAGCTGACAAGAGGGACTTAAAATGACAAATCTTGATAGAACTTATGCAACATTGTTATATGCAATCCAGATTTTGTGTGTTATAGTTATGTGAATATAGTAAATAAAATTGACTATTATAGGGAAAATTTATTGGGGTAGGGGTAAGTTTTTCGGTATTTAGAGTCACATTAAACAGTCCTTGTTTTTTCTCAACAGTTTTTAAGGCAACTAATGTATCGCTTAGAACAATTAAATGGCATATTTGCAGATGAGTCCTCCAGATTTGACATATATTACGATTTAACAATGCACTTTGGAGAAAACTGAAATGTTGAAAATTCCCATTTTTCATTAGTTTTGGCCAAACATTTAGTGTAATTCAACAAATGGCTGTTAAAATACCAGATCATGATGTAATCCATGCAACATTGTCATATATAACACACATTTTGCATGTTCTGATTATTTTCATGCGAATATAGACAAAAAATTCACAATTTCAGGGAAAATTTGTTGGGGTAGGGGTAAGATTCTCTGTATTCAGAGTCACATTAAACACCCCTTGATATTCTAAAAACTGTTTTAAGACAACTCATGTATTGCTTAGAACAACTAATTGGCATATCTGCAGATATATCATCCAAATTTTCCATATATAACGGGTTGACAGTATCTGAGATGTTGAAAAATCCCATTTTTCATCAATTTCGGGCACAGTGTTAAGTTTAGGTTAACAAACGGCTGTGAAATTACCAAATCGTGATGTATATCATGCAACATTGTCATATTCAACACACATTTTGCGTGTTTTAGTTAATTTGTTGGGAACATAGACAAAAAAATGACAATTTTAAGGAAAATTTGTTGGGGTAGGGGTAAGATTTTCGGTATTTTGAGTCACATCAAACACTTTTTGTTTTTCTTAACAATGTTTTCAGACATTTTATGTAACGCTTAGAACAATTAATGGCATATCTGCAGATATATCCTCCAGATTCGGCATATATAACGACTTAACAGTGATATTTGGGCAAATCTGAAATGTTGAAAATTCCCATTTTTCATGAATTTCAGGCAAAATATTGAGTTTTAGTCAACAAATGGCTGTTAAAATACGAAATCATGGTATAATTTATGAAACATTGTCATATACAACACACATTTCGAGTGTTCTGGTTATTTTTATGCGAACATAGACAAAAAATTGACAATTTTACAGTAAATTTGTTGGGGTAGGGGTAAGTTTTATTGTTGTATGATGTTTATATTATTGTCCGTTTGATTTCTATAGACCCACCATAAAAAATTGGTTAAAAATCCAAATTTAATTTTTTTCACATTTTTCTCTTCACATATCTATTGAATGCACTTATACGAACTCTGACTATTAGTTTCAGAATTTTTTCTCATATAATTAAAAAGATGCCCATTAGCTGACTATGTTAATTTATTTTTCTATGCATGATTTTTACAGAGGGAGTTAATGTATAAAAACCAATGTCTCTTTCTGTGTAAACAAAAATAAAAACATGTGGCATTTTTGTAAATTTCAAAGAACATGTGACTAGCCATTTAAATATTGTACATGTTTCAATAGGTAAACGCTCAATAGAGATGTCCATTTCAGTATGAAATCTATATTTAGACTTGTCACATATTACTGACATTGGAAATAAAAATCTATAATAATTTTATAATGAAAGATTTGAACTTTTAGCATATTGTGTTAAATCATAAGAGAAACTGTGAAACTCTATCTCTTTCATATATCTTTGGAAGGAACATGAAGTATGATTAAAAAATAAACTAGACACAGAGCATCTTAACTGGAGCATGAATTGGACTTGATTCTCATGTTTTTTTCCAAAGTATTAAAGAGGTAGAAGTGCCTTATACACAAATACTTAGTAATTTTTTCAAGTAAATAAATTTCAAAACATTTCAGAAATAGTGATTAAATAAAAGAGTATTAAATGTATTTGACTGAATCTATTTTATTAAGTCTCTTTCCCTTGTGGTTGTATTCATGTAAAACTTTGAAGTAATAGTGAAGGACAATTCAACATTCAGTGCACAGTGGAAACTAAGAAATTGGGAAAAAAAATCAAGGCTTTCACCTTACAATTAAAGACATTTTTAAATTGATATATGCGAAAAGAAAATCTTTCATTATAGAATTACTATTGATTTCAATTTCCACTGACAGTCATCCGTGACAGGTCTAAATACAGATTTCATACTGAAATGTACATCTCTATTCATTGTTTACTTATTCAAACATGTATAATATTTAAATGACTAACCACATGTTCTTTGAAATTTACATAAATGCCACATGTTTTTATTTTTGTTTACACAGGAAGGGCCATTGGTTCTTATACATTAACTCCCTCTGTGAAAATCATGCATAGAAAAATAGATTAACATAGTCAGCTAATGGGCATCTTTTTAATTATGTGAGAAAAAATTCTGAAACTAATTGTCAGAGTTCGTATGAGTGCATTTAATGGATATATGAAGAGA
Source organism: Modiolus philippinarum (assembly GCA_002080025.1). Lineage (NCBI taxonomy): Eukaryota > Metazoa > Mollusca > Bivalvia > Mytilida > Modiolidae > Modiolus > Modiolus philippinarum. Next base: position 105,862 of record MJUU01009457.1, read on the forward strand.
AAAATGTGAAAAAATTAAATTTGGATTTTTAATCAATTTTTTATGGTGGGTCTATAGAAATCAAACGGACAATACATAAGAATGTCCATTATTTGTCATAATAAGCTTTCATTTGATACCTACTTTAAATGATATTTGTTTACTAAAAAGTAATATTGAGCAAAAGAATGACAAAACTTAGTCAAAATCGGAAATATTCAAAGATCCATTTATTTGGTATATTTGAAAATAAAACTTTGGTCATTAAAAATATGTTAACATGTTTTATATTCAAGAAAAAAGATTGAAAAACTAAAAACAATTTTCAGAATTGGGAATTGAGATGAATTTCGGGTTCTTTAGACCATCAAACTTACGCAATTTTAGTGAAAATATCTAAATTTTCCTCAATATTTCATAGGGGTAGGGCTACGTTAAATGGCGCTATGGAACGTGTTTGGCAGAGAAATTGTATAATTTTGGTATGTTGTTCAGCTCATACAATAAGCAATCATTTGATACATCGTTTTTATAACTGGGAAGCATTTGGTCAACGTAAACATTGTGAAGCAACTGAAAGAAAAACTTGAACGAAAAACGAAATTTTCCAAAATTTCGGTTGGTAGGTCTAAAAATGGGCCCTGTTCCACAAGTGCGTGCAGGTTATGCTCGTGTGAACATGTTTTTTTAAGAGGGGATGTATGCGGACTTAAAAAAGTGGGTAGAGTTGGGAAGTGGGGGTGCACGGGGGTTATTCCAGCCCATGGACTATTTACCAAGCAATTGAAAAAGGTCAAGTCAAAATGTACTAGCAATATATCTTCAACGGACTCGCTTGGACAAAGGCCAAATATACCTGATGCTCCTTCTACCCGATCTTCTGCTGTAAACTCTGACTAGAAGTCTATATATTATTTTAAGAAAGGATATGGAGTAAATGAACATGAGACCATAACACATATGTTAACATGTTCGTTTGAAAAACGTATTGCACATACGTTTTTTAAAACCGACTGGAATATGCGGAATATGCGGCCATTGGGTCCTTATCAGATGTATCTCTAATGTTGATTTGGTCGTTGTTGGTGCTCAGTACCACTGTAAATGTCACTAATTATATGTATGAAAGAGAAACATCAAATCGAACTCTTGTGACAAATATCTCCAGAGACTATCCATACCCAGAAGCATTTTAAAAATTAGATTCTAAAATTGATGAACCATTATTTCACGAAGGCACGGTGTTTGAACTTCAAAAGCTTCTTGATAAAAATGAACAATATTTTCATACATTGATACATTTATCAAATGGAAAATTATACAACACATTGTTGCATTGATTAAATTGTTAAAATTACATAAAAATACAGTTTATCAGTATATTGTTAAACAATGAAACACAGAAAAAAATATTGAATACTGTGGAAGTACTTTTATTCGTGGACATCAATTTTCATTTTTTTTTTCTTCAGAAATATTACTATTTCGTGGGTTCTTAAATTCGTGGTTTCGAATTCCATGCATTAAAACTTAAGGTTTACATTTCTACTGTCGTATCCCAAGCGCAAGCTGTATCTGACAACGTCAACATCCATGCTCTTTTTGAGGCTGCGGATATTGTTAAGGCTGATATCAAAGGTACTCCTGACAAAGAATTGTGGCCTGGCAGCGACATTGAAAAAGCGGGTACATGAATGATATTTCATACCTTAGCTGCTGCATCATCTGGATTTCAACGTAGTATTGTGTATTCTTCTGATACCGATGTTCTCGTTCTTCTTGTTCACTTTTCGTTTGAAATTGGTGTTGAGATTTGGTTGCATTTGCAAGATGGGGGAAGTAGCCGGACCATTGAAGGTAAGCTTGAACTAATGTTATGTAAAGCATGCTATTACTGGTTGCGATTCAACAAGTTGCCTTGTAAAACAAGGAAAGGTCAGACCTTGGGAACTGTTCAAAGCAAATCTATCGACATTTTCTTCTCTCGCCGAGCTGTCTATACGTCCCATAAATGAGATAAAAGGTAATTTATCTACAACGGATCTCCAACAAAATCGACTTGAAACCAAATGCGGTATAAACTATTGGCAAAAAAGGGTCACAGAATAACTAAATACCGAAATTACTGTGAATTTACTTTCTGCATATGCGCATTTCGACAACTTATGTCTCATCAGTGCAGATAATATCTAAACGTTTGGAAGACCAGAAACTCAAAGATGTTTAAAAACTGATAGAGAACAAATAACCAAAGTGATCTAAAAGTAAAGCCAAAATCAGCTAAGGACAGAGCTTTGCATGAGGGAGATACTCCTTAATTTTCAGAAAAAAATTACAAAATTTTAGATATTATAAGGTTTCAAAAATAATCGGCTTTCGGGTCAGCACCGAAGTACTGACTACTGGGCTGGTGAATACCCTCGGGGACTAACAGTCCACCAGCAGTGGCATCGACCCAGTGGTAACAAATAACTAAATACCGAAATTACTGTGAATTTACTTTCTGCATATGTGCATCAAGAATGCTCTTTTGCAGCACCTCAAACGAGCAGAATACCAAACTTTGTTTTGCCTTTCTTCGTTGCAGCAAAAACCTGCAATACCAATTCCAGATGGTAGAGGATGGAGAAAAAGTGATGATGGATTTCTTAGTACCGTATATATGACGCTTGACAAAATGCCTCAACAAATCGCAGGAATGTTCAAGTTTGGTTTCAAATCCTAAAATCGTGCAGGTCGGTGAAAAAGTGATGATGGATTTCTTAGTACCGTACATATGACGCTTGACAAAATGCCTAAACAAATCACAGGAATGTTCAAATTTGGTTTCAAATCCTAAAATCGTGCAGGTTGGTGTTCTTGTAAAGCAGCTGAATTACGTTGTACAGAGGCTTGTTTGTGTGAAGTTGACGAGAATTGTCACAACATTTACGAGAACAATGGAGACGGAGGTAACAATTTATCATCTGATGAAGAATCAGACAATGAAAATAATCCAAACTAGCATGGTTAATGTTTCAAAGTGACGACTTGTTGCACTTGTAAATACTGATTGATTTCGACTTTATGGTCATTTTGTACATAATTATGTACACAGTTTTCCGTAAGTTTGTAAATACTATGTATGTTTTCAATATTTTTATTGGGTGTGCAATATAATGCATCAGAATATTCTAATTAAAAAAATTAATATATAATTTATCACCTCCCTTGCCCACTGTCACCCTGACATGGTGAGGAAGCTTGATTTTCTCTTTTGTCATAAGGGCTGAATCGAATTGAATTTAACATTCAAGTTGATATTTTCATGCCAAAGAGGAAATGTATTAGAGGACAGGCATTTTGCTGCAATGCACATAGTCCTCTTTGTTTTTGTATCTGGATGTGTTTGATTTTACGTATTATAATCAGTTTTTTTTCAGTTTGTATAATGTTTGTTTTGTTTAATTTGGCAACAAAGTCCCTTATATAAATCTACATTGCAATATCAAGTTGAAAACAACACCAGATTTTCGCTTATTTGATTTGAATGAGCTTAAAGCGTGTAACAAACTCACTTCCGGTTATCATAGATACAAAAATATAGGTGAATCCTTTCCTCAAGTTTTTTAAATTCTTAAGTATTTGTCTCACATTTTTTTTTAAAATTTTGTAGTCATTCTGTAAGTCCTGTTCTGTTTATATATCGTGTTTTCATTCAAAAAGATACTAAGTAAAGGATAGGTTTTATGTAATGATCGCGGCAGTTTTGTAACAAGTCACACTATCCTGACCTATTGCTATCATTTGTTTGTTGTTAGTCGTGAACATATTCATGTTTTGTGTTGACTCGCTCCATTTTCTGTTGTTGGTTATTATATGACATGTCACGACTGGTGAACTGGTGCAAGATAATAAGGCAAAAGCTGATGTAATAATTAAGTATTTTTGTTCCATTTCATCTGTCAAGGATGCTTCTTATAACCACACTCACACCCCGTCCAGAACTGATGAAATTTTTGATAATATTATTATTACTGATGAAAATATTAAGATGTGCTTAAGACCCTAAAAACTGGCAAAGCTTGTGGTATTGATACTATAAGTCACCAGATGCTCAAAGGAACCGCAGATTTAGTGCATAGCCCCTTATTAATACTTTTCAATGAATCTTTACAACGTGGAAATTTGCCAGAGTAATGCTCATATTTAATCCACCAAACTATAGACCTAACTATAGACCAATGTCGTTACTCAGTTGTGTTGGCAAGGTGATGGAAAGAGCTGTATATAAATCAATTAGAATTATATTTTTAACCATTCATTATTATACCCTTATCAATCTGGATTACTTTCTGGTCATTCCACGGTTATCAACTGATAGAATTATACGACAAAGTATGCATTAATCTTGCTGAGAAAATCTCAACAGTATTAATATTTTGTGATATTTAAAAGGCATTTGATAGAGTTTTGCATCGGGGCCTCATAGCTAAATTGAAATCATATGGAATTTCTGGTAAGTTTCCCGCCTGGATAAGTGACTATATAAATGAAAGGAAACAAATTATGATTTTAAATGATGAAACTTCTTCTGTTGGTTGTATCGAATCAGGTATTTCACAAGGTTCCGTATTGGGACTTCTTTTGTTTTTTGTTGTATATAATGCATCGGCAAACGAATACGAAAGGGGAAATTCTAAAATCATAAATCATAAATGATATAACTGATAATTTAGGAAATATTGCAAGATTATTTCCTGATGACACCTCTCTACAGTACTCCGGTAATACCTTAGAGTTGTTGAACCAGAAATCAATCATGACTTGTCTAAAATAGGTGAATGGTCAGATAGATGGCTAGTCGATTTTCACCCAAACAAAACTGAAGCATTGATAATATCAAACGTACAATTCCATGAGCCGGATATTAAATTTGACAATGAAAAAGTCGAAATTGTTAAAAGTCATAAGCATTAGGAAATTACCTTTTCATGTAATGGCAACTGGACAATACACATTGAAAATGTAATAAAATCAGCAACAAAACTAATCAACGCACAACGAAAACTTAAGTATATAGTTTCTTCTAAAAGGTTATCGAATATTTTCATAACCTAAAAGACCTCTGCTAGAGTATGCGTGTGAAGTATTGGATGAGTGTTTCGAGAGGGAAATTGATCAGTTGGAAAAATTTCAATTGGAAGCAGTAAGAATCGTTACAGGACTAACAAAGTTTGCAAGGAGGGGAGCTCTTTATTTTGAAACTGCCTGGGATACATTAGTGGAAATAGGTAAAAATAAAAAAACTGTGTACTTTTTATCAAATGCACAATAAATTATGCCATGAATACCTGTCCCACCTTTTACCCCCTCAAGTTTCAGAAACAAATAAGTATAACTTGCGAAATCGTTATAATTATTCCCATGTAATAACCAAATTGAACTTATAAAAAAATCATTTATTCCTTCTACAATTTCTTCTTGGAACAATTTAGATATTTCTATTCGAAATCTACGCACTCTTACTGCATTCAAAACCAAACTAAAAACGCAAGATTTCAAACCACCAGAGAACTATAGAGAGGGGTCCAGAAAACTTAGTATACTACATACTAGGTTGCGTCATCAATGCAGTCCCCTTAAAGCTGATTTGTTCAGAGTTAATCTAGTTCTAAATCCGGCATGTACTTGTGGGGCACCATATGAGGATTAAATTTTCATATGTTCAAAACCAGGAAGAAATACTTTTTCCCATTTTATAAGTATTGACCTAATTATCGAAACATTGCTGCTATTTGGTAACGATGATTGATTGATTGATTAGTTAGAGTTAAACGTCCAATGGGCAATATGCCAGCTATATCAGGACGAGAACAAGTTAATGAAATAAAAAAAATTGTAAGTAAAAGAAGAAAGAAATAAAGGTGGAAGGGACAACCGGGGTAACGACTTTTGATTGCCACTGGAAAAAGGGAGAAATGGGCAGGGGCAAGAAATTTAGCATTCCATACGACACCCAGTGCGTCTGCTCTCTTTAGAGAAATATAGAAGGGGTCTTTAAACTGCATGGAGCGTGGCGTTTCTCCATACAGTTTGGCTACTATGGTTCACGGTCAGGCTTGGAACCGTATTATGACCTGACTAGCCCGCATAGACAGGGCCTTCCCCTTCCACCAACTGGGGACGCGCCCGACAGCTCTGTAGCCGGAGTCCCTGAAAACCGATCCAGGTGCCGGGCCTCTGTTAGGAAGACTCATACTCCAAGCTCAGAGTATGCTGCTGGCCTATTCATTAGCCAGGACCGCGCACGGCGGGGTAACGATGAAATGAATACACGTATGAATTGTAAAATTTTTGAAAAGGTTCGAATTTTCATAAACCAAACAAATAATTCTTAACTGATCAATAGAGTCTACATTTTCATTTACATTTTCATTTTCAATTCTATTTCCGTTACATTTTTGTAATCATCATTTTCATCATATTTTCGTTAATTTCATGTTTATTTGTATTTTCTGTTTCCTTACATCAGACTTTCATGCTGTTTTTTTACTTGCACTTTTTGTTGTATTTATGTAATGTATTAGGACAGGACATTGTTGTGCAAAATTTAAATTTATTGAGACTTCAGGTTCTTGACTGTTTCCTCGTTTTAGAAATTTTTTTTAAACCTAAGGAGTATCTTCCTCCTGCATAGCTCTGTTCTTAGATGATTTTGGCTTTTTTTTTTTAGATCCTATTGGACATTAGTCCTCTATCAACTTTTATGTATGTAGTATGCTTGATTTTCTAATTGATAACATATTTGTCACATTTGGAGGTGATATTTATCAACAACAAGTTGGCATACCAATGGGCACTTATAGTGTTCCTCTATTTGCAGACCTGTTTTTATATTCTTACGAGACGTAAAATATCATAAAATAAAAGATCCTAGATAATTCAATCTCACTTATAGATATATTGATGATGTTCTTTCCATCCATAACGCATCTTTTGCTAGATGGACCCCTTTAATATATCCGCCAAGACTAGATAAAAAGGAAACGACAGAAACCACTAGCGCTACTTCTTTTTGGACTTGCATCTCGAATTTGACGAAAATGGTTATCTCAGTTCTAAAATGTTCGACAAAAGAGAGAGACGATTTTAGTTTCAAAATTATCAATTTCCCTAGCATGGACAGTAGTGTTCCAGCTTCTCCTGCTTATGGAGTGCATGTTTCACATTTGATTCGTAACGCGAGAGCTAGCACAAATTATACAGACTTTCTCATTGGACATAGTTTTCTCTTTGACCGCCTTATTAATCAAGGCTTGAAAAAAAATCAGTCTCATACGATTATTAAAATAGTTCTGAAATACATAGCAGTCCCTTGTGGAAAAATCTGAAGTTTCGGTCCGAACTCTGATTCAAGATTCTTTGTTTTCACTTAGTACTGGGATGATCATTCTTTTAAACTGTCTACGACTTTTCAAAAGCAATTGCTGTTGAGTTGCTACCGGACACTACCCTAATGAAAGGGGAGGTTTGGCATGCCATAAAACCGGTTCAACGCACCATTTCTTTTGAAACGCCTGTACCAAGTCAGGACCATAGCATAGATGCTCTGTTCAGTAATTTTTATATTACCCATATTTACACATGCTATGGATTTCCAAATGTTTTGAAAAAGTTGTAGAAATGCGTATATGCAGAAACTATATTCACGGTAACTTCGGTAATTTGTTGAGAATAATTGAGATAGCAATATTGTATTTTAGAATCATCTGGCACGAAATTTAGATATTGTAAGGTTCCAAATACAATCGGTTTTCGGGTCAGCACCGAAGTGCTGACTACTGGGCTGGTGAATACCCTCGGGGACTAACAGTCCACCAGCAGCGGCATCGACCCAGTGGTAACAAATAACTAAATACCGAAGTTACTGTGAATTTAAATTCTGCATATGCGTAAAAGAGTAAAAGGTAGGTGATAAAAAACATCAACTTTTTATGTTTAATTTTACTAAGTTTGTAAACGGGCGTCCTGGGTTATGTTCGAACTTGCACGCGTTTATTGATGCATAATTAAGTTCACTATTGCATGCGTTTTGTTTCTGTGGTATTGAGTTTCGAGAAAAACTGGTGAATTCAATAAAATTTCATTCAAAATAGTCGTGTGTGTATTTTGAAAAGTAGGGTAACGTCAAAAGTCGACATTTTTCACGTCAAAGGGACCACAATTTAGCTCGACGACAGGCATTTTCCGACAGGTAAGATATTGATTAATGATATTTAGCAATAAAAATCCATAGGGCTTTTGGGTAATTTAAACTCGTAAAATATGCGACTTTTTCTACTGCCGTTGTTTCGATATCCGGCGCTCTACTATAGCATGTACCTATTGGTGATGGCTATCTACTTTAAAATATCTTTGGGTAGTTCTTGAGTTTATACTGATTTGACAATTATATAGTGGGCCAAAGAAATTGATTTTTTTAAGATAAAGAGATTTAAAAGTAAAATAACTGGATTTCAAAGCGGCATCTATATAAAGAACACTTACAGCACAAGTATTTGGAAACTCCTATTTTTCCTTAACTTTGTGACCAAATTTCCTCTTGAAGGTTATTTCTTTCTTTTGGGAGGGAAGATATAAAAAACTATGGTAATATGGGGGAACTTTTTAGATTTTTTTTTATTATTGATATGTTAACAGTTATACATTTGTTTGTACATAAGACTGGTCATCTTGTAAGGGGTGGGCACTCTTTATATTATATTTTTGAACAATATGGATATTTTGTTGAATTAGACGCTCTTTGTACAAAATGCAATATATGCAATAGAACTATTTCCCTGATGCTGCTTCCAATTTATCCTATATCAAAAAAGTGTAAATATATTATATATGTTCTATTATATGCTACATTTTATTTCTGTAATAAAGTAGTATGTCTTCGCTGAAGATAGTGTCAGTGAATTGTAGAGGTCTTTCCAATAAAGTAAAGCGTATCGATATTTTTAAAAAATGTAAAGAAAGGTATGATATTACTCTTTTGTCTGACATTCATTGCACTGCTGAGAAGGAAAAACACTGGCTTGGTAGAATGGGGATATACTGGAAGGATAAGCTCCCATTCCAGCACAAGCAGAGGGGTGGCAATACTTTTTAAGAAATTCCATTGAATTCAAAATAAATAATGAAATTGTCGTAATGACTTTTTTTGCCTATGTCGTAGTAGGACTTTGGCTCTGGTAAAAACGAAGAAGAGTTACAAATTAAAACAACTTTTATTCACTGGGAATCTCCATGTAACTGAAGATTAGGACACAACGGCCTAATTTAAACACAATCATTCACATGCTTGGAGATCCCAGGAAATCTTCGTTTTACCAATGAAAATCTTTGTTATAAATAGTCTTTTTGAAAACTAAAATATAATTGGTTAACTACTTAGTTTCTAATGTCAGCAAACCTGTCAACCTAGATACCTAACACTCAGTTAACAATAAAACTAATTTGACAATAACTTTTAATTAGGAACACCTGCCATTAACTGAGAAAAGCCATTTAAAGTATTGAGTAACTCTTCGTCAACTTGTGACACTTAGTCCATTAATCAATATAAAATATGTCTTTAATATCTACTTAGATTATTATCTTAAAAACTATGTATAAATAAATGGAATAAGTAAATTAATTGAAACAATTTTGATAAAATGATTTTAAAAATAAAAAGACTATTTTCCCGTAAAATAAAATGTAAACTTTTTAAATAAACCTTCACGGCTATTTATTATTTTTGCAAAGCTGTTATATTTTTCATTTTGTAAATTCAAAATTTCAAAATGTATCTATAACTTTTCCTGTCTGCCTCATTTAGCTTTGGACCCCAAAGCTAGGTAACATCAGCTGTTTATATACGATAAAATAATAATTAGACAAAATAGTAAATTATACAATGAAAAAGTAAAGTGTTCGTTATTGTCCACTGTGGTATAGCTAAATTGTTGTGTAAGGTTTCATAAATGCCCAGTTACGTACTATAAATATATGAATAAAAGTTCGTTAATAACTACATGAATATTCAATTAAATACAAACCACTAAACCACTTTGCATTCAATAGTCCATTCTTGGTGACCTACTAATGAAAATGTCTTGGCATAAGTAGTATAAAAAAATAAGTACATCACATCTGAAAAATATGCTTCAAAAGAATAAATTAAGGATTAGACACATAGGTAGCTTATCAACTGTTTAAAATTCACAGTGACCACTCGTAAAATTTTGAAAGTTTGTTGTACTTTTGTTGAACAGATTCTACAACTCTAAAAACAAACATGCCAAAAGTAAGGATAAGCAATTAAATGAGCCAAACGTAGAACCAATGTTTCAAAAGGGATACATGAAAACTATCACCAGGTGCAATTGTTCTTTGCAAGTTAGAATAATTTCAGTAAAACAAATTTTAGAAGCATCTCAACTTTCCCAATATATCACTTTTTAACTCCGACCCATGTTTCAATTGGAAACTATAAAAGACAAGAAAAATTATCAAAAAGAAATATACAATGACACGTGTTTCATCATTCAAATAAATATATTCTATCATACTATATTCTATATACTATATTATTTAGCTTTGTATCCGGCTCTGCTTGTGTGATATTTATCTCATATTTTTCTCATATATTTGACTTTGGTCTGTACCATTAATGAATGTAAGTCTATCACCAAAATAAAAGGAAATTATCACAGTTATGTTTTCTAGAGTCAAATAACCAAAATATGCCTAAAATTAAAAAATGTGTGTAGCGAGTTGTCAAATAAGTGTGCGTCCACACTTTAGCACTATGAAACAACAGAAACTCTGTTAATGTGACAAAACACCACAATTTACTCGATAATTCATCTTTTTTCAGAAAAAAAAATGCCAAAAGGATCTAAATAGCGGTCTTCAGATTTTGATACTAGCAAACAAACCGATGATAATACCTTCGGTAGATAGAAGATGCATGCATGTTTTTTTTTTTTTTTTTTTCATTAAATGGTGTAAACTGTTAAGAGTTTTATATGACCTATTGTCTTTTTAAACATGTTTTGCGTTTTCTCCTTGCGCCAGTTTGAGTATGTGTTGCAAAAACTTACGTATTAAAAATTCAGAGACATATTCCTCAGGTTTCCATGTTGGTTTAGAGCCATCCGCCCACTTAACCAGGAAATGTTTCTTTCCTTCCACGCGCTTTACTTTCAAGAGTTTTTCCGCAGAAAAGAATTCTTCCTCATTTGTCTCCGCATTGCTATCATCATTATTCTTTGTATTTTCAGTAGGTGTGTTACCTTCATCTTGTGCCTCTTGCACGTTTCTATTAGCTTGATCATCATCTTGTCCATTTTGCTGCTGAACTATTTCATTAGGTTGAATCTGATGATCTTTAGGATCCTTATACAATATAAGCTCTTTTGCATTGATCATTGACTTCAGTTCCTTGCTATCTTTGCAGAGTCTGAACTTGTATGTGAAATTAGGACCTAACTCAGTAATGTAATAAGGACCTTTGTATTTATCTACCAATTTAGGTGAACAACCGACGGGAACCACGTGTTGCCGAAGTAAAACCAAATCTCGTAATTGAAATTGTGGTATTTTCGAATTTCGGTCGTATCTTTCTTTGGCTTTTGCCTGTTTTTGTTTCATATTTTCAGTTGCCAAATCTCGTGTAATTTTTAAATTTGATAGAACTTCTTCCAGTTGAAGTTTGGCGTCCGCTGACAGTGACTGTTTTGGTAAAACAGAAATGTCAAAGGGTAGATTCATTTCTCTGCTAAACAACAAATGAAAGGGAGAAAACTCTGTAGACTGAGCTGCAGGAGAATTTCTGATTGCCATTAAAATTCCAGGTAATTTACGTGGCCAATTATTTTGATCCTTGTCACAGTACGCTCTGAATGATTTAATTAGAGTTGAGTTAGTCCTTTCTACCAACCCATTCGTCTGAGGATGATACGAGCTAGTATGATGTCTCGTGACATTAAAAACTTCACCCAAAGAAAGTACCAAAGTTGACATAAAATTCTGTCCTCTATCTGAGACTAGAATTCGAGGCACTCCGTAGCGAGCAAAAATCTCTGAAAATATAATTTTTATATAATTTTTGCTACTTCGGATGCCTCTTGAGTTCTCATTGGAAAAGCCTCTTCCCATTTATTGAAAGAATCAACCATGATAAAAAGATATTGATACCCATCTTTTGTTTTACTCAACTTCAGAAAGTCCATATGCCACCTTTCAAATGGGCCAACAACAGGTAAAGGAGTGAGAGGCGGATTTTTGCGTTGACATCTGTCACAGGAGAGGATATGTTTTTTGACTGTTTGGTGCATTCTTGGCCAATAGTGCTTTTGTCTCAAAGCAGCCAAAGCCCTATCAACTCCGAGATGCGCTCCGCCAAAGTTTGTGTCATGAAATACTATTAATGCATCATGACGTAATACTTCTGGGAGGCATAACTGCTTTATATACTTCTCACCCTCCTCTGTTTTGAACCGTTTCTGAAACCATTTGTATAGAATACCATCACATATAGAGAAATCTTGAGCTTCTGCTAAAACCTTTGTTCGAACTCTGTCATCATTTGGCAAAGTCTCGTCCTGTAAATAATCATACATTCCCTTGAAATCTGGATCATTCCTCTGCAACTGATTCATGTTAGAATTAACTGACAATTTTGTATTCTGGATCCAAAGGAGCTAGAACAGGGTACTTGTCATAGAATAACTCCAGTACTACTCGTTCGGATTGTTCTTCAACTTCAACAGACGAAATATTTACTGCATTTGCATCAGTAGCATATACTTTAACTAGCGATGCCTGAATTGTGTCATTGGTCAGCTCAGTATATGGTCGTCTGCTTAATGCGTCAGCCACCTCGTTCATTTTGCCTGGTTTATGAACTATTTCAAAATCATAATCCATCAATTTCAAAGACCATCGACCCAATTTACGAACAGCTTATTTTTGATCCATCAAATATTTTCAAGCCTTGTGATCCGTAAATATTGTAAATCTCCTATTTAAATATGTACGAAATTGCTTAACTCCTTCTATTACAGCCAAACATTCCTGCTCCGTCGTACACCAATTTCTTTCCGCTTTTGAAAGACTCCTTCCTCCGTAGGCTATTACATGCTCACGACCCTGACTATCTAACTGCCCAAGAACAAAACCAATAGCTGTCTTACTAGCATCACAAGTCAGCATAAAGGGTTTATTCATGTCAGGATAAGCCAAGATTGGTGCTGATAATAGCGCTTGTTTCAACTTATCAAAAGCTTCTTGACACTGTGACGACCACTGAAATTTCTTTTCACAATCTTTTCTCAAAAGAGCATTTAAAGGAGAAGCAATTTTTGCAAAGTTATCTACAAACTTCCTATAATAAAAACACATGCCCAAAAAAGATTTAACCTGTTTTTGAGTTTTTGGAACCGGAAATTTACTTACTGCCTCTGTTTTAGAAGGATCAACTTGAACTCCATGTTTTGAAATGATGTGTCCTAAGTATTTTACTTCCTTCGCTGCAAATCTGCACTTGCTTGGTTTCAAAATGAGATTAACATCACGAAGCCTGTTAAATTCTTTCTCTAGATGCCTAAGATGCTCTTCAAAATTTTCACTGAATATCAAAATATCGTCAACATAAACCAAAACGAATTTCCAATTAAGACTTCTCAAAACCTGAGTCATTATCATTTGAAAACTGATCGGAGCATTACGAAGACCAAAGGGCATACGTAACCATTCAAATATACCATTTCTAGTGATAAATGCTGCCTTGTGCCTTGTTGTTTCATCCATTTCTATCTGCCAGAATCCAGAATGAAGATCAAGTGATGATAATATCTGTGCTTTTGATGCACCTACTGTGTCGAATACACATTCAAGTCTTGGCAAAGGCCATGACAAAGGTTTTGTTCGTTTGTTTAGACCTCGATAGTCGACAACAAATCTCATTTCCCCAGATTTTTTCTTCACTAAAAGTACAGGAGAGTGGTACTCACTGTTTAATGGCTGAATGATTTTGGTGTGCAGCATCTTTTCTACTTCACTGTCGATGATCTGTTCAGTGGGCGGAGACTGCTGATACACTGGTCGTCGCACTGGTCTGGCGTCTTCATATGTCTTAATCTTATGTTTGTACACATTTGAATGACCTAATTCTGAAAGACTAGTTGCACAAACATCTCTATTGTTGTTCAAAAATTGTGTTAAAGTCTCTTTTTGTTCATGTGTCAGATCAGAATTATCTTAATCAAAATCAATTTGTGTGTTCAATGTGTGCACATACGCTTTTGATGATGGTTCATTATTTAGCTTTTGTATTGTTTCTACATGTACATCTCCGGCTGTGGCTAATACCTTATTTGCAGGAATAGTAACTGATTTGTTAATGGGATTTAAAACTCTAATGACTGCTGTCTTCTTATTAACTTTAACCAAACACTTAGCAGCCATCAGATTTAAACCCTGAATTTCTTGAACTGGTTCTAAAAGAACTATATCCTCTGAATTCCGTTTTGAAATTTTGACAAAAATATTACGTTCGTGCTGTGGGGGGTATAGTTACAGTTGACATATTCCTTGCAAGTCCGGTATTAGTTTGAAATGTGCAAATTTTTGGTGTATCAGGCAGATGCAGTGTGTTTGTGGCTAAATCAAGTTGTACGCCATGTTGTCTCATGAAATCAATACCTATGATAAGTGAGTGTTGTAACCCTTCAACAACGTGTACATAATGATGAAATACAGTGCCTTTAAATGATAATGGAAGTTTCATTTTGCCAATAACTTTTGAACGCATACCTCCAACACCTGGTACTGAAAAGTATTCAGATTTGCAAAGATCTTTACTTTCGGGTAATTTTTGAAAGAAATCTGAACTACAACACGTTATTGTTGCACCTGTATCTAAGAGGCAATGTGTCTTTTTTCCTTGCACATCAACAACGGTGGTATTTTTATGCATAGATGTCGCCAAATTCACCTCTGCATTATTACTACCTTTGTGCCTATCCTTTGACATGCGCCTTTGGATAGGCGCGTTTCCCTATTTTCTACTATTATAATGACTAACATTATTGTTACTATAATTTGTATGTTTACTCGATATACAAACACGACCAAAATGGCCTTTCTTATTGCATTTGTGACATGTTCTATCAAAAGCAGGGCATTTACTACTACTCTTACACAACGTACCGCATCTGTTACACACTGTGTCTTCTGGTCTTCGTTTTTTTTCTTCTGTCATCACTGTCCCTCCTATAGTGTTGTTGTTGATGAACATCACTGGGACGCATCACTGCCAACGATGTGTCACATTTTTCTGCCAACTGCTGGATGCTGAACTGCAGGCTAGCTATCGTTGAATCGTCGTTTAGCCGAACCGCCTGTTTTGCTTGCAGTGCTGCTTCCCTCACTTCCTCCATTGTTGTAGGTTGCGGCACACGTGAAAAAACCTTTTCTGCAATCTTTCCCTTAAGTGCCTTAATTACCATTCCTACCAATATGTTGTCTGCAATGACTGTATCTCTTATCTGCGTCTCCATTCTTACGAAAAAAATCCTCGACACTTTCATCTTCACGTTGTTTCATCTGTAGTATGCCAACGTCGAATATACCACTTTGTGTTGAAAAACGGTGAAGAAACTCTGTCTTCAACTGTTCTAAATTGGTTTTTACTCCTTCTGCTAGATTGAAATACCATGAGCTTGGTGCTACATCTGCCAGCATAAAAGGAAATGTTCCACATATATTAATGTTGTTATGCAATTGGCACCACTGCACAAACATTGTCCACCATTGTACAGCAATCTGTCGTCCATTAAACTTCTCGATGTTGATACCGCCTGGCATAATGAATGGTCTATTAACTACTTCAGTTGCTGTTGAAACGGACACAGTAACTGTTGTACCAACAGAAGATGACGTTGTTGTTGTCGTTGATGTTTCGGTTGTCGCTGCTGTTGTGGTTGTTGTTGATGTTTCGGTTGTTGCGTCTGTTGTGGTTTCCACTGTTGCTGTCACTGTTTCAGTTGTTGCCTCGCTTGCACTCTGCGATCTTGTAGTTACACCGATGTGTTGTGGAGCAGGCATTTGTTGTCACTGTAGACTCGGGGAATAGCTGGGATCTTTTAGTTCGTCCACCAGATGTCGTAATGACTTTTTTGCCTATGTCGTAGTAGGACTTTGGCTCTGGTAAAAACGAAGAAGAGTTACAAATTTAAACAACATTTATTCACTGGGAATCTCCATGTAACTGAAGATTAGTACACAACGGCCTAATTTAAACACAATCGTTCACGTGCTTGGAGATTCCAGGAAATCATCGTTTTACCAATGAAAATCTTTTTTATAAATAGTCTTTTTGAAAACTAAAATATAATTGGTTAACTACTTAATTTCTAATGTCAGCAAACCTGTCAACCTAGATACCTAACACTCCGTTAACAATAAACTTAATTTGACAATAAACCGAGAAAAGCCATTTGAAGTATTGAGTAACTTGTGACACTTAGTCCATTAATCAATATAAAATATGTCTTTAATATCTACTTAGATTATTATCTTAAAAACTATGTATAAATAAATGGAATAAGTAAATTAATTGAAACAATTTTGATACAATGATTTTAAAAATAAAAAGACTATTTTCCCGTAAAATAAAATGTAAACTTTCTAAATAAACCTTCACGGCTATTTATTATTTTTGCAAAGCAAAAGTTATAGATACGTTTTGAAATTTTGAATTTACAAAATGGGAAATATAACAAAATTATAGACAAATATGGAAACTTTATTATAGAGATTACAGTGTCATATATGGACCAAATGAAGATAGTCCAGACTTCTTTAGTATATTATATAAAAATATGAATCATTTTAAAAATTCATCTGTAATTATTGGAGGTGACTGGAATGTTGTCCAAGACTATGAGTTAGACACAATAGATTATGTCGCACAAAATAATCAAAAGTCTCAGTTACAATTCATGAACTGATGAATGAACTTGATCTTATTGATGTCTGGAGACTTAAACATCCGTTACTGAAACGATTCTCTTGGCGGGGACCAAATAAAAAGCAGAGTCGGCTAGACTATTTCTTAGTTTCTTCAGATATTGAATATTTGGTACAGTTGTGTAACATAGAGGTGAGTTATAGGTCAGACCATTCCCAAGTATCTTTGGAAATAAAATTTTTAAATCAAACAAAGGGTAGAGGAACATGGAAATTTAATAACAGTTTATTACAAGATGAAGATTTTATTAAAAAAAGTTAAAGGGGATATTAAATCTGTGATTTCTGAATATGAATGTGATTCAGAAGAGGAATTAGAGAGTGAAGATAAGCGTTTTACTATAATCCATCAGTTGTTATGGGAGATGATTAAGATGAAAATTAGGGGGTCAACCATCTCCGGTTTCATCCTTTAAGAAAACAGAACAAGATAAACCGAGAAAAATTTACAAGAAACAGAATTTTGCAATTGAATGAACAGTTTAATAACTCTTCTTCAGATTCTATAAAGGTTGAAATAGAGAAGGTTGAATCAGATCTAAAAATCATAAGGGAGAAAAGGGTAAATGGAATTATAACAAGAGCAAAAGCAAGGTGGCAAATTGAAGGTGAAAAGAGTACACGTTATTTCTGCAATTTAGAAAAAAACATTATGTTGAGAAAATTATACCTAAGATTATTCTTGATAATACAGACCAGGATGCCATTCGCCTAGAGCAAATGAATTTCTATAAACGCTTATATTCGAGCACTGGACCTATTTTCGATTAATCACATTCAAATTTTTTTTGTAATAATACTAATGATTTTATTTAAAAACCATCTAATGAAGAAATAGAATCATATGAAGGACACCTAACTATTCAAGAACGTCTTTTTTCATTTAAAAATATGAAAAATTTCAAATCACCAGGGATAGATGGTTTAACAGTAGAATTTTACAAATTTTTCTGGAATGATATCAAAACTCCTTTGGTGAGATGTTTGAATGAGAGCCTGGATGCAGGTAAATTTTCAATAAGGCAGAGACAGTGGCTTATTACATGCATCCCAAAGGAGAGAAAACCAAAACACCATTTAAAAAAAACTGGCGACCTATAACTCTCCTTTGTGTTGACCAAAAAATAGCTTCAGCAAGTATTGCTAATAGAATTAAACCTGTTTTAAAAACATTATTAGTGATACACAAAAAGGCTTCCTTAAAGGTAGATATATAGTTGAATGCACAAAAAATGGACGAGGAGGACATTCCAGGTCTCTTAGTTTAAATTGATTTTGAAAAGGCCTTTGATACTATTGAGTGGTCATTTATAGAACATACATTAGATTCTTATGATTTTGGACCTAGTTTTAAAAAATTGATAAAATGTCTTTATACTGATATAAGTAGTCTTGTATGCTATAATGGTCATGTCTCAGAATTCTTCTATCTAGAAAGGGGGTGCGTCAAGGGATCCTCTATCCCCGTACTTATTCATACTTGTAATAGAATTACTCAGAGCGACCTTAAAAGATAATCCCATATGAGGTAATAGGTACGTAAATGGCAAAGTTTCCGGATTTCGATGAAATTTTACATGCAAGTGCATCAAATGAAGTTGAATTCCAAGGTGAAATGAAATCGGTTTAGCTATTTTCATGTTTGAAATATGACCGATTGAAAAATCTATCAGTTATATTGTTTTCATATAGTATCCACGTAAAACGTACAGAAAATAATATATGAAACGTCTTTAAATTGCGCGTTTATGAAAACGTATCCTACAATTTTTCTGCAAAAAGGATATGTTTTAAACAATGAAATTCCCACTTTAAGGGTGTAAATTTTATACAGGGTCACCGAATTAATTTTGCCAGTATAAATAGTTGAACATAGGATAGGCACGCGAAAATGGATTTTTTCGATAAAACACGCCGTCAAAATAGCGACGTCGTCGATAAAAAGTATGATTTTAGGCGTGATTTGAAAGATGAACATCTATTCAGCGATCTATACCGCGAAAACGAACCCGGTGACCCTATACAAAAATTATATCAATAAAACAGAAATTTCTTTGGCAACATAATATCAATTTTTCGAAAAAATTGTAGGATATAGTTTGAAACGACGATAATTGAAAGTGAAAATCAAAATTATTTTACGTTCATTCTAAAGCAAATGTATAACGTTCACTGGAAGAGGCGTTTATTTACGTACCTCTCACCATAAATGGTATACAAATTTGTGACTTTGAGTTTTTACTCAATATGCAGATGACTCTTCACTTGTTTTGGATGACAATCCAAAGTCACTTGACACCTGTCTCTATATTTTTGAAAATTTGCTGAATATGCTGGATTATGAGTTAATCTGGATAAGACAGAAGCCATATGGGTTGGTTCAAGAAAAGGATGTAAGGAAAAGATTCTGCCAGAGAAAAATTTATCTTGGAATTGGTCTGTTCAATTCAAATTATTAGCTTTCAATTATTGTTTGTTTCAGGAAGACAAAACTCTGTGTAATCTTACCAAAAAAGTCAAAAGAGTCAAAACACTTTTAAACTCTTGGGCATACAGAGTCTTACATATCTCGGAAGAATTACTGTTTTAAAAACTTTGGCCCTCCCATTTTTTGTTCAGTGTTTTACGGTGTTACCAAACCCCCCGGTTCACATATTTAAAGAAATTCGAGATATCTTTTTTAATTTTCTATGGGATGGAAAAAAAGACAAAATTAAAAGGAATGTTATTATAAACGGGAATGAGAATGGAGGCTTGAAGATGCCACATATAAAATCGTTTTGCTATGCGTTAAAATTTACATGGCTCCATAAACTTCTTGATCCTCTTAATTTCTCTCAATGGAAAATTTTACTGTTGGGACAGATCCAAAAATGGGGTGGTGATAAGATATTATATTATAATAAAGAAGGATTAAATATTCTGGCAAGAAAATTAAATGCTTTCTGGAGGGATATCCTTGTAAACTTTTCTAAACTTAAACATGCTAACTGTACAGAGGCTGTTGATATCCTGAGACAACCCATATGGCTATACAACAATTTAAAAATCAATGGAAATGTTGTTTTTTTTTTTACCCTTAATGGTGCGAAAATAACATATTTTTCATTAATGATATTGTAGCAGAAGATAACATATTTTACTCATGGGAGGAATTGAAAATTAAATTTCATGCAGTATAACAGTGTATTAACGGCTAACCCAAGTACTTGGAAGAAAATAATTTTCGAGGGAGGAAAAATTGATGATGTTAAATGTAAATTTATACAAAAAAATTAAGGGGAATCTAAATCATGTAAATATTGTTATTCATTATACATTGAGAATATCAAAGACAATCCCATAAATATTCAGGAAAAATGGGAAACCGAATAACATTTAAAGGACCAAGAATGTTGGGATTATTTGTTTCAAATTCCTTTTTCAGTAACAAAAGATTCAAAGCTACAGGCTCTCCAGTTTATATTATTACATAGAATTCTTCCAACAAATTCCATTTTGAACAAGTGCAATCTGAAAGAGACTGAGTTGTGCTCCTTTTGCTTTGAAACAAAGGAAACATTAACTCATATCTTTTCTGAATGCAATGTAGTTAAAAACTTATTGATGTCTTTGGAGAATCTATTGAAAACTATAGGGATTGATTATTCTGCAAATGTGCAGACTGTCATTTTAGGATTTCAAGCTGAAAATCCTCAAAATGTCATGTTAAACAATATTTGTCTATATTAAAATATTATATCTATATGTGCAGATGCAAGGGTACGGGTCTATCTTTTCTTGAATTTTTAAAATTTTCTGTTGCTATTGAAAAACTATCAACATAGTAGATGACCCCTACACAAAGAGTTTTAGTAGAGAAAAAATGGGAATTTTTGGAAGCAGTACTGAGTGGTTAATTAGTCATTATTATTAATATTATATATATATTTTTTCTTTTCTTTTTTTAAAAAGTTTATTAAATTAATATCAATTGTCACAATCCTTTATGTAACTTTTTATTTGATGATTTGTATATGTGTTGTACATGAAATTATCTGTGAGTTGTCTTTGTTTATCCATTTATTGTTCTGAAAAATAAAACAATTACAAAAAAACAATCTCTACACTTTCAATGCCCCCAAAGATCAACGTGCACTAGGACTTGACACGTTCAGAGCGTCGATGTCAATTTTTGCTTTCAAAAATCACTGTTATGGGAATTAATAACACACTAAAGACTAATGGTTCATGTAAGGTATACATGCTCAACAAATGATAAATGACGTAGCAGCTGCTCGCGTGGGACATCGAAACATCAAGATAGCACTAAAAACGTTTTACACTTACGTTACCGTAATTGACTACGGAAAATAAAACCCTGGGAATATGTAGTCGTTAAAGCAATAATTCTTTAAGTCAGTCGATTCGAACGTGTGATGTCACAGTTTGGTAGATACGATATTTCCTATGGTTTGATTTGATCTGCACTTAAGAGACATAAGTTGTAGAAAAACTAAATTCATAATAGCTTAATCGGTATTTTGTTAATTATTGCCACTGGGCAGATGCCACTGCTGGTGGACTAGTAGTCCTAGAGGGTATTCACCAACCCAGTAGTCAGTACTTCTGTGCTAACCCGAAAACCGATTTTATTTGAAAACTTGCTAAATTTATGAAAATTTTGTTAAAACCTGAGGAGTATCCCCCTCTTGCATAGCTCTGTCCTTAGCCGAGTTTTGCTTTCCTTTTCAGAACCTGTTGGTAATTTGTTCTTTATCAGCTTTTACAATTTTTCGGTTTATGGATTTCCCAATGGTTTGATTTGCTCTGCACTGAAGAGACCTAAGTTGCCGAAATGCGCATAAGCAGAAATAAAATTCACAGTAGCTTCGGTATTTTGTTATTTATACAATATTTACACTTGCAAACGGAAATTCCGGAAACGAACTTGACCTAGACCGTAATTGGTTCAGAACTATAAGATGCATTCTTGCGAATGAATTGCCACTTATATATGAGTTTTTTATACCCCCGCGACTAAAAGTCGGGGGCATATTGTTTTACCATTGTCTGTCCGGTCGTCTGTCTGTCCGTACAAATAAAAACACAACTCTTGATGTTTTTTCAGAAACTTTGCAAGCACATTTCAACAACTTCAAAGTAATCTGAATAACAACTAGTAGATGTACAACACACGTCATTTGGAATTTTCAAAATGGCTGCCGTTGCAATGGAAACTGAAAAAGGCGGGTAAATTCAAAGTTTCCCAAATTGGATGCAACTTTACTGGAAGGTTGCTCAACACCCATAGAAATAATTTTAGGCTCAGAATTTTCAAAACGACCGCCGTTTCCATGGAAACAGAAAAAGGCGGGAAATTAAAAAAAAATGTCTCAAACTGGATGAAACTTTACAAAAAGGTTGCTCTACCACCAATAGAAATAATTTAAGGGCTCACCAAATGGAAATATGGTTGCTGATCAAAATTTTGAAGGGGGAGATAATTCAACTGTACATATTTTGGAAAAATGGGAGGTACTTCATCATGATTGTAGCTTGACCATACTTGTACTGTGTCCACACACGCCTAAAAGTGGCACTTACCCTATTGATTAAAGGTTCAGTAAGCGGGGTCATAATTGGTTGCAAATCGGCGACAGCTTTAGCACTGTGGGATAGCTATTTACGTCAGTTTGTGTCTTTCATCTGTTAATATTACGTATAAAGCAAAAAAATCGCTAAAACTACGGTCAGAATTTCCCGAAACGTTATTAAGTAAGAATTATTATTTGCATATTATAATCAAGTTCCAATTTGAAAAAAAAACGTCGTTACGTCTCAAAATTACACAAAATATGTAGAAAAAAAAATATATATATATATGTTTTGTTTTGATTCAATTTTTTGGTTGCAGAGTTCCTAGTCAATACAACGCCTACTGGATAGGACGATTTTTAGGCATCTCGACCACTCTTGAAGCTATTCAGCAGAAATGATCATTTGCAAATCGCACAGGGGATAACAACAAAATTACAGAATAGAGCTGTCAAGAACCAAAGTCCAAGAGGTAATAAGAAAAAGCAGGTGGAAAATCACCAGAAAAACTGCAATTGTCTTGACTTAGTACAGGCATTTCAAAAGACATGGCTGGTTTGGCCTGTTTTCTGAAGCTCCAAAACTCCCCATCCACATGTCCGATAGGAACTCGGTAGTAATTGCTATTGACAGCTCGAACGAAGGTGAAATCTTCATTCCAGTACTAAGTAAAAAGATTTTACTTCTCTAAACCTCAAACAAGGACATGGTGCAAATATTTATCTCTTCGAACATGAATATCACAACAGCAAATCTGTATCACAAACATCATCGACAAAGACAGAACTAAAATAACATTGTTATATAAAGACAACACAGATAACTAAAGCACCGACAAAAAAATGTCAACCGCAATGGTACTGGCTTGGTACAGACATTGCAAACATTTAAAAAGAAATTGTGGATTATACCGCATCATGGAGCTCCAATCCACCCTTCCATTGCGGAAATGGTCGGCAACAACTCAACAGCAAGTGCTATTGAAAGGCCCGTCGTAGAAAGTAAAAAAGATATAATCATTCAAGTATTAAATAAAAAAAAGAATCTTGAAACAGAGTTCGGACCGAAACTTCAAATTTTTCTACAAGGGACTGATATCTACTAAAGATTTTTTAATGAACGCACGAGTCGGAATTTTTTGAAGCCTTGATGAATAAGGCATTAATTAGACATATCTAATGAGAAAGTCTGTATAATTCGTGTAAGCTATAGCGTAACGAATCAATTGTGAAACATGCACTCCGTAATAAAATAGTTAGTAAAGTAAAAACATGATAAATGATTTTATTATTTCTTTAATTCCACGTGTTATTCTGACCATTATGTTAAAAGTGCCCAAATCTCAAAATTGTACTATGACAGGTTTCCGATGTGTGCCATGTGGTTGTAAATATGGTGTGCTTATCTTCAAGTCTTTTTCTCTGATAACGGATGACAGCAGTTGTAATAACAACAAAGGATAACAGTAAACACCCACAATGGCCGAAAACCATAATCACATGCCACAATTTACAACCGAACTGCACCAGAAAAACACTAATAAAGACAAGAGACAAACTTAAATACATGGAACGATAGGAACTCGGGACAGCCGGACTTGGTACCGGTACTAGTAAAAGCCAGCGGTAAGGTTAAACCGGTTTATGGATAAGAATACTTTGCCAGTTAATTCAATGATCGTTGACGCTACCGTATCCATGAGAAAGAAACAACATTGATGTATCGGTGCCCTACATTTAGCTATTAATTCCTCTAAAACCGGTGCAATGGCTATGCCAGGGTGAGCTTTTACCATCACTCGAACAGTTCTTCCAAAATCTTCTCCTCTGAAACCACTGGAGTGATTGGTTTAAAACTTTATAGCAATCATCTGGACATTTCTCTACAACTGAAAAATATTTTGACCCCTAGATGTTTTGTTTTTTGTCATTTTAACCTGATTCTCATTATAATTTGATTCGATGAAGTACATGGTTTGACCAACGCTGATAGTACGTATTTTTGGGTGACAAAGTCTTGATGAAATTGCATTTTTAATTGCATATAAACAAGTAAAACGATTAATAAACATATTGGAAAGGTTAAATTTTAATAAATAGCGTTTTTTATCTAAAATGTTTAATTAATGTCGAAGCGTTCGATCGGAGAAACTGCAGTCTTTGGAGCTTTATTCTCTTGACCACCGTGTAGTCTATTTATTGTTGGATTCCGTTTATAGCATCATTACATATTTGCTGTTGAATAATGTGCAAACTTACCTTTTCTCCAGACAACCTCGCAAAAATTGTCCCCCAAACATATGTGCTTTCCCTCCGCATTATTTGCTGGTATGCTGTGTAAAATATTAAAATAAATAAAATAAATAAAATTTACGAAAGTTGAAGAAAAAAGGAGAGAATTCTAAGCGTTAAACAGAATAAACGATTTTGATTGGTTCATTGAGGTTCGCCGACTACCGCATCCGATTCCAACTTTTACTTGTACCCTATGGGGTATACTTCAGACGCTTTATTGATCATTCAGATGTTTGTCAATAAAAAATAAACGTGTGAAATGTAAACAATGACAAACAAATGTTTTGTTACTACCCCCAAAATGATGAGATTAAATGCTTTTCTTGGACAAACATTTGTTGAGGAGATATGAAACATGTTTATCGTAAGACCGAATTATGAATTTCTTTGGTATCTTTTGACATTTCGTCATTCGTGTCCGTAATTTTACATCATAGGAAAAATGAATGGATATGGAGTGAATTTACATGTGACAAAAACGCACACGATACATAGAAAACTCCAGTTTATCAAGGACAGGGCTTTTATTCCTGTCTACATCTTGATGTCGTCTGAGGGTCTTCAACAAGAGGTGAACAATATTCATCCCCTCAAGCGAGATCAAGAAGGCCCCTAGCGTACACATAAACGGTATTCTTGACAAAAATTATATCAAGGTCACTCCCTTGCTCCCCACCCGCCATGGAGTGCCAACTAGGGCGATGCTCAGGGCTATCAAGCTGAAAGCACCAGGGTTAAGAGAATAAAAATGTAGAGCAACATCGATCGCAGCTGAAATATATCATTGAAGCAACACATGTCGGGAGCGGTCAATGAGAAATAAAGTAAAACCGGGCAATGTCTGCCTACAAATATTTGTCATCAAGTAGCCCGACGAAAGACAAAAATAAGGACAAAAACAACATCGATAGACAATACGGTGTACATCGAAATAGATGTAGGCAAACCTTGCAGTGTAACTAGGTTTAAAGGGCAAAAATAGTCTTGTGTACAGATTATAACATTTTAGTAAAAACAATGAAAATATTGAACAGCCAAATTGAAAAAATAAATGAACTAGTAAACGTATGAGAAATTCTCACAAGGACAAACAGGCCATAACTGTAATATTATAAGAGCATACACCTCAAGCACGGTGAGACTTTCTAAGGACTCCACGCAGCACGAGAGACAAACTCTGCAGTAAATAGGAAAAAATGAAAGGATATGGAGTAAAAGTACATGTATGTTTCGCGTAGAGGTTTGCATATTATTTTACATTCCCTTAACACTTTTGGAAAAAAAAACTTACATTATCATAATGAACAAATGTTGCTCACACCCAGATATCAGTGTCGGGTACGGTAATTTATAGATGATCATAATTTCACGCCGGTCAACATTGGGACTTGACAGTATCAACTTTTTGGTTCCAAGTCACAACATATTTTTCTCTTGGAAATGTTCAAGTTCTATCACACTGTTCAAATTGTTAAAAGACATGACAGATATTTAGACTTTCTTGTTTACGTTTACTGAAAAAAAAATAATTGGTGGGGGGGGGGGGGGGGNACCAAATAACTTCAGAAATCTATTTAATCATTCGAAAGATAGATAGGTTGTTAGATGCACTCATTTTAATTTTGTGCTCAACCGAGAAAAAAAATGGGGAAGTTACTGTGAATTTAAATTCTGAATTTGCGCATTTCGACAACTTATGTCTCTTCAGTGTAGATAAAATCTAAACGTTTGGAAGACCAGAAACTCAAAGATGTTTAAAAACTGATATAGAACAAGTAACTAATTTGATCTAAATGTAAAGCCAATATCAGCTAAGGACAGAGCTTTGCATGAGGGAGATACTCCTTAGTTTTCGACAAAATTTACAAAAATTAGATATTGTAAGGTTTCAAATAGAATCAGCTTTGAGGTCAGCACCGAAGTACTGACTACTGGCCTGGTGAATACCCTCGGGGACTAACAGTCCACCGGCAGTGGCATAGACCCAGTGGTAACAAATGACTAAATACCGAAGTTACTGTGAATTTAAATTCTGCATATGCGCATCTGGACAACTTATGTCTCTTCAGTGCAGATAAAATCTAAACGTTTGGAAGACCATAAACTCAAAGATGTTTAAAAACTGATAGAGAACAAATAACCAATATGATCTAAATGTAAAGCCAATATCAGCTAAGGACAGAGCCTTGCATGAGGGAGATACTCCTTAGTTTTCAACTACTGGGCTGGTGAATACCCTCGGGGACTAACATTCCACCAGCAGTGGCAGCGTGATAGGTTGATACAGCTGTAGATACTGTAAGGGACCGACCAAAAAAATTATTTATTTTTTTCACGTGTATCAACAAAATATTTTTTTTTCAAAATTAACATTATTTTTTGGGGGCAGAAAGCCTCCTTCAGAATTTTTTTTCCATCATTTTGGCAGCCAAAATATTTTTCCACATAAAATCAGCTCCAAAATATTTTTTTAGAAAAAAAAACCATAGCTCCCCTTTCAAGTTAAATGGTCGGTCCCTAAATTGTAAATATAATAAAGTTATTAGTCCCCTACCAGTAAGAGCCGAAGTGGACTTAAGTTTTGTGCTCTGTCCGTCCGTCTATCAGTCCCACATCAGTTTTCGGCACTTTTTTCTATACCGTTGCAATTTTGTATGTGACTCTACCTGTATTAGTTACAAAGTTTAAGTTTGGTTTCGATCCACTTATTTTTACGGAGGTTTGCGCCTTGTCTTCGAAAAATTAGGTAAAATATCAGTTTTCGTCACTTTTTTATAAACCATTGCGGATATTGGTCTGAAATTTTTGTATGCGTGTCTAACTCTATGAGTTACAGATCAAGTTATAGTTTGGTTCTGGTCCACTAATTTTTGACAGAGTTATGGGCCTTAGACTTTGGTAAAATAACTGTTTTCTGCACTTTTTTTCTGATCCGTTGCAGGTTTCGATGCGATATTTGGTATGCGAGTCTACCTTTATGAGTTACATATCAGGGTTTAGTTTGGTTCTGGTTTAATTTTGTTATTTTGCTAAACCCAATACAATTTTTGTTACTCAAACTAGGAACAGCTGTGACATTTTTGAGAATTTTTGATTTTCCAATAACTGTAGTATTTAAGTCCCTGTTTCAACTATATAATTCATTCCTTTACTGTTTTTCACTGAAACTTTTTTAATTGGTCAATTAAAAAATGTTCATGAAAAATATTTAACTTGGGCCTAAATAGCAATTAATATGATTATGTTTGTTTTTGTTTTTCCGACCTGGGTTGCCTTGCTGGTTAACTGATTTAAGACATACAAGTCTCAAGTACCACATGTATACTTATTTCATAAAACAGAGGAGGAGGGGCTAATATTTTTATAAAATAAGTGCCTGTGACTACAATCCTTAAAAATAGCAGTTCTATGTGATCTGTTTAATGCAAAACACTAGCATGTTATCCCTGGTGAAAATGTGACATTACCTTGGACCGTAACGTACTATCCAAGCTGGTCGTTGCAGGTTGATAAACATAAAGACCACGCAGGGAGTACCGCATCAGTGAACTTGCATATGTCTTACAAAAACAATGATACATGTCAGTATATCGTTGGTTTTGAGCTACCTTTTCTTTAGCATGCCTCTCCCTCGTGTTTATGTCCCTCTTCCATATCTCCAATCGCAGTCGATGACAAAATGTGTACCGTCATCGTTCATTTTCCGCGTTGTTTCTCACCATTGTTTATTCAAGCGTCTCCGTGATAGAAAGCGTTTTGCATATGCCCAATAGGAGTATAAAATTTGAGTCAAATACGGTGGTCGCCGAACCTCAATATTAACTTTCAATACCGGTTTCCGTTTATGATTGGATGAACGTTAAAAATTAAATAGCGATTTCCGTTTCTCGTTTCTCATTGGTTAAAACTATGAATAGCGTTTTCGCTTTAAACTTGAATTTCTGATACCGATCAGAAACCATTGGTTTTCATACGAAAACCCCAGTGTCCGTTCAATTTCGATCGGAAACTAGGGTTTTCGACGAAATATACTATGTAAACTGATCGGAAACCCCTAGTTGACGTACGGTATACCTGGTATTTCGCACGAAAACCCTAGTTTTCTTTCGAAATACTACGTATACCGCATTTTAGTGACTATCGCGCGCCATATAAAATTTGGCCACTTTTTATTTTTCATTTAAAAAACTTTAACAGCTGGAGGTAAATTGTAAATTGAAAAATGTTGAGCATATCAAGATCTACCCACTCTAAAATTTTGAAGAAACTCCAAACGCCTGGGTAGGAATTACTGCCCTTTCTCCAACAAATTTTGAAAAATTTCTTATACTTTTCATTTGTTATTTCGAAAACTACATGTTTATAAAAGATAAAAGTGAAGTATAAATTGATGAAATGTTTGCCATGTCAAGATCTACCCACACTTCACTTTTTACGGAATTTTGTAAATCCATGTAAGGGTAATTGCTTTTTGACCAACAATTTTTTTTTCGATTTTTACATTTAGGTCTTCTATTTCAAAAACCATAAAAGATAGAGGTCAAGTGTAAATTGATTAAATTTTTGCCATGATGTCGCGACGTCAAAACGGGTGTTGAAAACTGTTGATCTGCTGTACATTTTTGTATTTTCAAAATGGCCACCAGAAAATGCGGGAAAATTCAACATTGTCGAATTTCAATGAAATTTGGTTGATAAAGATAATGATATCGCGAGTGCAAGACTGGTGTTTAACTCCATTTTCAAAATATCGAAAAAGTGGGAAAAAGTCAATATTGTCCGATTTCAATGAAATTCAGTATCCAAATAGATACTGATTTCCCGACTAAAAATCAGCGATTAAATTTGTTCATTGACTGCCATTTTCAAAAATGTTGGGAAAATTCAACATTGTCAGATTTCAATGATATATTGTTTTCAAATAAATATTAATGTGGGGACTTCACAACTGGTACCGAAAATTGTCCGTTGACTACCATTTCCAAAATGGCTTCAAAGGTCTTCCCCTATGGAAGTACTCAACCAATTTTATCCAAACCTGGTCGCAATGGTCCTCGGATCGTCCTGTCTAAAATTGTTTCTGAAGTTCACACCTTATCCCAGATATCCATATACCATACAGCTCATTAAAATTATTGCAGTTGGAGTTAAAACATGTGTTATGGTCTCATGTCCATTTACTCCAAATCCTTTAATAAAATATCCACCAGTGGGGAACATAGTTTAACATTGTCTCCTTTGGGAAACACAGTGCAAGAATTACTTCTCTAAAATGACTTTCCAAATTGGAAAAACATTGGTTCACAATGATCCTTGGGGACCCGTTAAAAATTGTGCGTGTCAGGTCCGGCTCAAATTCAAGATGGCCGCCAGCGGGATCATAGTTGAGCATTGTCCCCTTTGGGAAAACACAGTCCAATAACTTCTCTAAAATGATTCCCAGTAAATCAAAAGTAAATTCTCAGTAACTTCGGTATTTAGTTAAAAGTAAAAATACTTCGGTATTTAGTTAAAAGTAAATTCTCAGTAACTTCGGTATTTAGTTATTTATCCCCAATTGGAACAAAATTCGGTCTTAATGATCCTTGAGTGGATCTGTTAAAAATTGTGTGTGTCAGGTCCGGGTCATATTCAAGATGGCTGCCAGCGGAGAACATAGTTTAACATTGGATCCTATAAGAAAATTCCTTGAAAGGTCTACTTCTCTAAAATAATTTGGAGTGTTAAAACCAAACGACCTTTTGTGACCCATTTAAAAATTGTGTCTGACAGGTTATGGTCCTGGATGATCCTTGAATAACAACATTTAAAAAAGTGCATCTGATAGATATAGGTATGGATCCTATACCAAATAGCTGCCAATAAGAGAAGTTTTTAGCACCAGGTTCAAGGTGAGCGGTGCAGGCTCCTGAGAGCCTCTTGTTTTATTATATCGAGTTTTCTTCCAATTGAATCGAGGAGTGCTTTGTGTCTGTTTAAATGTAGTGATTGACTTCTTCGAATATTTTTGTCGGAAAACGGATCCATCAGTTATAAGAACACTTTGCTGGTTAATTTAATCCTGCATCCATGAGTAACAAACAACATGGTTGTAGCGTACTCGACATTATAATTCCACTCAATCCGATGCTTGGTTCTTGAACTTAGTATGAAATATTAGCGAACCTCATTTTTGAAGGCCTCGTAGTGACTTTAAGATGAAGAACAACAATAAAAGCGTTGTTCTATTGCTTGTTTTTTGCAATGTATTTGTAGAGGCTTTATCTCATTTGCATTTTCTCCATATCTGACTTGTTAGATCGATTTCTAAATATCTTTACCCCTAAATGGATTTAAATTAAAACTGAACGAAAATTGTATGAGACGAATTATCTTTAAGGTAGGTTCCAGATGCCCTGAACAAAGGATTACAGTGCTTGTACAGTAAAACATAACCAATCACACTATTATACCATACACCATGCGCCATTATACCATACACCATGCACCATTATACCATACACCATGCACCATTATACCATACACAATGCACCATCACACCATATACCATATTCCATACACCATTACAACACATACCATTCACCATCACACCATACACGATTACATCATACACCATTACACAATACACTATTACACCTTATACCTTACACCTTACACCATGCGCATACACTTTACAACTTACACCATACCCGACATACTGTACGTCAATACGATTTATTTGCATTTTGGTATTTATTTAGTGGTCGGTGCTTACCACAATTTTTTTTTTTTTTTTGGCAGGGCAAAATGAAGATTTTCAAGGAAAATTTGTCAAGATCTCATTTTTTCAGTATTTTCCAAAAAGCTTGTTAATTACAATCGTGTTAATAAAAAATAAAACTTGAGGGTGATAAAGTTTTCGCTTGTCGTATTTTATTTCACGTGTCGTTTTAATTCGTGGAAACTGATAAAACTTTTCGCAATTAAAATGACATTATTTTCTCATTTTCATATTTTATTATGTCTCCACTCTAGATCATTTGATTATCGAGGGTACATTAACAGACTTATGAAGGCAGCAAAAGCTTATGTGTTCGTATACCAGACACGATCTTTATTTGTTCACATAAAATGTATATTGTACAATAGAATTTCGATATTTCGTACATTAAACATAACCTATTTCTATTTTTTGTATCCCACATTTAAATGCCCTATTTATCAATTCAAAAATTTTATTGTCATAAACAAATGGATTGGATAACGAGCAATGCCCATGCAAATCCTCTACTTCATACAAGATGGAACATAGATATAAACATACAGAATTTACATGATAATACATACATAATATGATACATAAATAAGTAAATTATATCAATAATCAGTACAAATAAAAATTTTGAAAAAACTGAATTATAGTATTTATGGTTTGTTTATGACACAATGGCTATTATATAATAACTTAAATTATAACAATTTGATTAAGTTTTTAAATTGATTTTATGAAATAAGGAAGTTTTGATATATCATGATTTCAAATATAACAAGGAATTAGAGTTCTAAATGGCATTTACTCCATTTCGCATGCTATTGATGTTCCTATGGTTGCATTTTTAGTGAATTTGTACCAAATTTGAGTACTAGATGGCATTTACACTATATCACATGGTATCGATATCCATATTGTTGCCTCTTTTCAGTAAATTAGGCCAAATTTGGGTACTGTATGGCACTTACACTTTATTGCATACTATCGATATCCCCCTATTGTTGCATATTTTCAGTAAATTTGTACCAAATTTGAATAACAGATGGTATTTACAACATATCCCATACTATCGATATCCATATTATTGCATATTTTCAGTAAATTTGTATCAGATTTGAGTACTACATGGCATTTACACTATATTGCATACTACCGGTATACTTATTGTTGCATAATTTCAGTAAATTTGTACCACATTTGAGTACTGGATGGCATTTCAAATATTTGGCATACTATCGATATCCCTATTATTGCATACGTGTAAAACATAATAAAATTTACCTTTTTTTGGGGGGGGGGGTTGCAACTTTGTTATGGATGGTATTTTTCAGTACATTTGTACCAAATTTGAGTACTAGTTGGCGTTTACACTATACCACATACTATCGATCTCCCTTTATTGAAAAATATATCTGCACAAACAGAATTAAATTGTGCATCGTCTTACATTAAAATTCATAAATTCGTTCAAATACAAACTAAAAAAATGTTTTGCCGTATTGTATTCACATCTTCTGTTTTATCTTTTATCTGTTTTCATCTTTTGTCCTTGGCTATATTTGATATTACTGATAATTCGGATTTCGTTTGGTTTAACGTATTTTAAACATTTTTTGAAATTATGTATTTCCTTTGTTTGAGTTCTAGTGCTGCTGATGAGGAATTAATTTCCGAAATGGCCATACAGCTCATTAAAATTATTGCAGTTGGAGTAAACATATGTGTTATAGTCTCATGTTCATTTACTCCATATTCTTTCGTAAAATATTTAGTAGAAAAATAAAAAAAAATATACGCCTTTTTTCAATGTTTTGGGCTAATAATATTTTAATGGTTAGAATATAGCCACCTGCTTGCATATAAAAAGCAATATTAATTTTCTTTTTCTTTGCTTTATTCGAAAACAAATATAATGTTAACAAATCTTTAAAATAAAAATGTTTTTCATATGTAATCAACTTCGATTGCGCCGGGTTCATTGTTTCTCTTTCATGTTGTTGTATTGGGTAAATGGTCCAGAGTCGCTGAGTGTGGTGTATTGGCTATGCTGTATGGTGTATGGATTATGGTGTATGGTTAATATTGCATGGTATATGGTTCATGTTGCAACACCATACACTATTACACCATACACCATGAACCATTGAACGATATACCATGTACCATTGAACCATACACATTACACCATACACAATAAAATGGCTATGTTTTACCCTACAAGTACTGTACAGTATTCCAGACGCCAAAAATATCGGTTGGTACCCTATTGCTATTTCCATCAGATCGACACATATTGTTTTTTCTTTTCATAATATGCACTTCATTGATTTGTATCATTGAAATTGTGACTAGGATGACACCTCGTGATAACGGAACATATATCATTAAATACCATCATTCTAAAAGCTAATATTCAATGTGGCCCTTTAAATTTATGTGAGTGTTTGTTGATTTAATTTTAATACTTCCGTAAAGAAT
Organism: Modiolus philippinarum; assembly: GCA_002080025.1. NCBI lineage: Eukaryota > Metazoa > Mollusca > Bivalvia > Mytilida > Modiolidae > Modiolus > Modiolus philippinarum. Next base: position 139,990 of record MJUU01009457.1, read on the forward strand.
AAAACAACTATATTAACCGGAAATATCTCAACAAATACATTTTTTTCAACTATTTTAAAATCCAACGTTTATAAAGATGGATATTCGTATGTTGTTTGCATTAATATTTATGAAAGGTAAACGTCTGAATATGCATGTTTTTTTTTTTTTTTTTCTTT
>MJUU01009458.1:0-12260 GCA_002080025.1 Modiolus philippinarum
AACATTAAATGACATGATAAATTGAAACTAATCACGAAACCATTGATTACATTAAAGCAAGTAGAAAAAATAGGGTCCTTTATAAAACGGTCATTAGAACTGAGGACAGGGGACTCATAACTCTGTTATTATTTTTCTTTACTTGCTTGTTTTATTTGTTAATGTCACAAACTACATGTATGTTTATATGACAATAAATATTTGATTTGATTTGATTTGATTGATTTGTTGTAAAACAATGTGTATTTTTTATTATTTTTTTTTCTTATCATTCTTAGTGATTGAATATAATAATTTTGTAATCATCATATGGATATTATAATCAGAAAAAAATCATTTTGTATATTCAATCAGTCTTAGACTAACTTTAAAATATTGCACTCTACGACAGACATCTTGAAAATTTGATATGACCTTGACTTTTGCACAACTGATAGCAGCAGACACATCACAACAGACTGTCTTCTGGTCGTCACAAAGGTTAACAGCTTTATCAATGCCTTAAACATGGGACATTCATGCAAAGTTTTATCAAAATCTTTTAAATAGAAACAAAAATACAAACACATGACATTTGCATTGATTATTTTTGACAAATGACAATTTCATTTGAACTTAGAAATAAAGGTCATGCATTAGACTTAACAAAAAAAATCAAAATTAAGAAGTAGATTATTTCAAGCGGGCTCTGTGCAAATTAGATTATGGTCTGACTTTATAATTGTCACTATTTTCTACTTATGCGTGTATTTGGATGGTTCATTCATTTATAAGTTTATTTGCATATAATATACAGTAAATGAAAAATGCTACTAAGGAATACAATATAAAATACATGACATAATTTTATACAATACGGGCATACGTTCTATTTGAATTACAGCATAGGTTTGTATACAAAGCGAAAGTAGAGTGTCTTATTAGAATTGCTCACAGATTAGGCATTGTTTTTTTTAAGATTTGTTTCAACAAAATAATATTTAAAATTCAAATGTTAAATTTTCTTCTTGTATGTGTATGTGTATGAACTCATCATAAAGGCTAACAAGATGTGTTTGTGAAACACTACATATGCCCCCAGATTCCGATTTTTACCCCTTTTTGACCCCTATGACCTTGACCTTTGACCTTTGACCTAATTTTTTTTTTGCATATTTATGTTCCTCTTGACTAGACCTATACACTTGCCAAGTATCAAAAGTCTACCTTATATAGTTCAAAAGTTATAGCCAAGGTTAAAGTTTCGGACGCACAGACAGACAGACAGACAGACAGACAGGACAAAAACAATATGCCCCCCGATCCTCGATCTGGGGGCATAAAAAGAACGTCTTTTATTTTATTTTGCTTTATACTTATTGCAAGGTTGTCTTTTTACTTTTTATTCAATATCTATCTTCATTTACCTCAAATAAACTGTCAAGTGTGGACACAGGATATTTCTCATCCACCCAATGCATCACTTAAATCTGCACACTGATCTAAAGCAACAGCCACTGCTTTTACCACTTCATTGCAAAAAACTTGAAATGATCATTTATTCGAAATGCGCATATGCAGAATTGAAATTCACAGTATTTTCGGTATTTAGTCATTATTCATGACTCAGGTGCCAGGGTCACTATTCTGGTGTGGAATCGATACGTACTCCTCAAGACGCAATTGCATTTCAAATATAAAGTGGCTAGGACTACTGGTATAGGCTATACAAACTGCTTGCAAAAACCTAATGTGATCGTTCATGCATGACTAAGGGCATGAAGTGGCCAGGCCACCATCTGGGCATGAAATCAGTATGTACTCTTCAAGACATAACTGAGTGTCAAATATCAAGTGTCTAGGATTACTGGTACAGGCTGTACTAACTGCTTGGTAAAAACTTAACATGGTCGTTCATGGGGCCAAGGCCATCAATCTGGACATGGAATAGGTATGTATTCCTCAATACACAACTCATGTGTGAAATATTAAGAGACTAGTGCTATTGGTACAGCATGTGCTTGCAAAAAACTTAATGTGATCATTCATGTTAAAATATAAACCTCATACTGCCACTCTCCAAATATCAGTGAAATGACATTTTAAGTTGCTCTAATTCAAGAAGCTAAAACAAAATGTTTGGAACATTGTCCAACCCTATCAACGTTTTTATCTCGTATCCAAATGAAACCAAACCTTGTTCTACAAACTATTGGGTTTGTGAGCAATTGAAGATCATCTAATCATATTTTAGTGTTTTAAGTGTTTTAAATTTTGCCAAAAGCTAAAACAGTTTTAGGAACTGACTGATTCCTTGGTCTATTTTAATTAATCTATAGCTACATGTACTGCATTCTTCGTCAATGGCCAGTCAGACTTGGATAAGTCCTACTTTCACATCTTCCCTGACAATTAATAGCTACTGATGAATTTACATTGCATCGACAGGTCAGTCAGTTTGTAAAAACTGTTTTAGCTATTGGCAAAAAAATTGGTATAATGTTTAATACACTAAAAACACTGTGCTATATCAAGTACCGTAGTATGAGAAAAGCACTTATATTCATACCCCAATACAGACATGTGCACATTTAGTTAGTTATCTGTTATGTAACATGTTTATATTATTTAGTTTGTTATCTATTATCAAACATGTTTACATTGAAATAACTATTTTAGTCTTGAAATTTGTATGGAAAAAAAATCACTACCTTCATGACCTTGACATTAAAATTGACATTTTCTTTTGATAAATCTATTTCCTTGTAAAGCAATTGATATCAACGTTGATCAAATGCTAATCTAGTTTCAAGGTTAAGAACTTATTAGAATGGAGTTGAAAATGTAGATCTTGCACCATAAACACTTCCCAGTCTATAATAAAGTGAGCAACTGGGTAAGTGTTGCACTGCATTAAGTTGTGATATTATCAAAATTATCATCTGCAGTATGTTAATATATGACTGCATTCAGGCATTATTCCTTAACTGTAAACAAACTTGATTTCGGATATACTTTATTCTCACATTTTGTCTTTTTTGGGCAATCTTTTGGCAACTAATTTTCTCATTTTTTTATTTCTTTTCATGCATTTGTATTAGGGTTAGTAATATAAGTCAACCATTTATTTTTGTAATATTTCCATGCTCCCATACATGCGCAAAGATCATGAAAATAAATGGCTCATAAAATTTGTTGGTTAACAATATACAATTACTGCCCACATAGGAGGTGGACATCAATAATTGTCAATCAGTAAAGTATTATCTTCATAAAGGCTAAAGCCCTCATGGAAATAACCTTAGTGTAGTTGACAATTTTAGATATTCACCTTTTCCAAGGGCCATAGCTGTATATTATTTTATATCAATTTAAAAAGAAATTTTTCCATTGGAGTAGATGTAGTCATGGAGTATCTATTATTGTACATTTATTTTTCTACCAGTCATCAAATGGTAATGACCGCTTTGTCAGTTATTATCCCTGGGTGATAGTGACAGCCGTCATAACTACCCTTCTATGATAATGACAGTTTAAATAACAATATTGAATATTTGCTTTTTTATTGATTTGCCTGTTTACAGAATAATCATACTTACTTTGGCCAAGAGTTTTTCTGTGTGGAATGCAACCAGTGCAAATACATTTGAGGCTGAAAAACATGATTTAGTATTGTTACCATACATAAAATTAGATTGTTTTTAAATTCAAAACAGCTATTTTTGGGTGACATATCAAATTCTTTATTTCTAAAAACATTTTTTTTTCATTCTTAAGTGGTTACTTTTACAAAAGAACAAAATCAAGAATTCATTTTTTGGTTCTGTAATAGAGTTTTCTTGCTTACATTATTTATACATGTATTCAAAAACTCATTATTATTGAAAGTAATCACTTTGAAATGCACTTAAAAGCCTAAAAACATTGAGACCAAAACCTCTTTGCCCTACATTTTGCTTGCTGTATGGTTCTTGATAAGACCAAGTACAAGTAAAACATTTGGCCAGTTTTATGGTTCTCAATACCTTTTAAATACCTGTACAAGTAAAACATTTGGTCGGCTGTATGGTTCTCATGAATACTTACCGAGTACAAATAAGACATTTGGCCAGCTGAAGGGTTCTGGATACTTACCTAGTAGTAGTAAAACATTTGGCCATCTGTATGGTTCTGGATACTTACCAAGTACAAGTAAAAAATTTGGCCAGCTGTATGGTTCTAGGTATTTACCAAGTACTAGTAAAACATTTGGCCAGCTGTATGGTTCTGGATACTTACCTAGTACTAGTAAAACATTTGGCCTGCTGTATGGTTCTGGATACTAACCTAGTACTAGTAAAACATTTTGCCTGCTGTATGGTTCGAGGTACTTACTGGTATCTAGCACAAGTAAAACATTTGGCCATCTGTATGGTTCCAGATACTTACCATGTACAATTAAAACATTTGGCCAGCTGTACAGTTCTAGATACTAACCTAGCACTAGTAAAACATTTGGCCAGCTGTATGGTTCTAGATACTTACCTAGTACTAGTAAATCATTTGGCCTGCTGTATGGTTCTGGATACTAACCTAGTACTAGTAAAACATTTGGCCTGCTGTATGGTTCGAGGTACTTACTGGTATCTAGCACAAGTAAACATTTGGCCATCTGTATGGTTCCAGATACTTACCATGTACAATTTAAACATTTGGCCAGCTGTATGGTTCTTGATACTTACCTAGCACAAGTGAAACATTTGGCCATCTCTATGGTTCTGGATACTTACCTAGCACAAGTAAAACATTTGGCCAGCTGTATGGTTCTAGGTACTTACCAAGTACTAGTAAAACATTTGGCCAGCTGTATGGTTGTAAATACTAACCTAGCACTAGTAAAACATTTGGCCAGCTGTATGGTTCCAAGATACTTACCTAGTACCAGACATTTGGCCAGCTGTATGGTTCTAGATACTTACCTAGTACCAGTAAAACATTTGGCCAGCTGTATGGTTTTAGATACTTACTTAGTACTAGTGAAACATTAGGCAAGATGTATGGTTCTAGATACTTACCTAGTACCAGTAAAACATTTGGCCAGCTGTATGGTTCTGACAGAAGCAAATGTATAACTTTTACTGGATCTATTAAAATTCCATATCTACAAAGAATTAACCATTCTGATTTGTTTGAATTTATTCTAACACAGAACTTTGACTGACATTCTTTATCAGCCTGGTCAATTTTGTCTTCCTATCTATGTAAATAAAATTCAATGAATTCCAGAATAATGGTGACCTACACACTTCAATTACAGATTTTTTTAATTTTAAATATGTTAAATGTCTTTTCATAGTTTGTTAGCTGATATTTACAATTTTACTGTATCTTTTTTTAACAAACAAAACTTAAACCAAGGGTTACATATACTTTTAATTTAAATAAAAACATAACAAAAAATTTTTAGGTGAAATGTACACTCAAATTTATTTATAAGGAATACATGTAGACTGCAAAAAACAATTTGTGTGATTTAAAATGAAATAAAATAATGTAATATTAGTTGACAATATTATTGGATTTCAAGATAAAATTACTAAATAAAAATTTCAATGAATTCGAACATAAGTTTGAAAAGACCCATTAGAAAACTGCACTCATTAAATACATGTAAAATAAAATAAAGACTTGGTGAAGCATGCAAATGTTTTGTATTATTGAGAAAGATTACATGTATATATAGGAAATTTCTGAACCTCAAGTTTGACATTTTTACAGGTTAAATTGAAATAATCAGTTTAGGGCTGTTCCATAAAAATTGTCATGGGGGTCTTTGAAGGCACTTTTTATTGACCCCCACCACCCATAGAATCCTCCCCATATTTGCAATACAAAAAGATGATGAAAGCACAACCACCCACAGCAATTTATATCATGTGCCTTCAAAGGATCCCAGGCAAACATTTCTGCAACAGCCCTTACAAATAGTCATTGTTATGATAGTCTTACACAACTGTTTTTCATAAATTTATCTGTTAATTTTTATACTTACTTGAGAATATTTTCTAAAAATAATCTTGTATTTGCCAGTGCCTATAAAATAGGAATACATTTTAGGATAATTAGACAAAAAATATAGAAAATGATTTGAAACACAAACTAATATCTAAATCTACAAAAACATATACAATGTAGAAATACCATTTATGTATAGTCAACATCAGATGAAATGCATAGCTTGTTTCATTCAACAAAACTTTTAATCATATCACTTATTGTACTAGTAAAATTTTAAATTTCTAACGCTGCAGACACTTTGTACATTTGTAAACAAAGATCTCATTTTAAAGTTCCAACAAAAATGACTAATTTTATCTGAAGTGTACAATGGTATATGCAAAAAGAGTAAAAAACAAGATGTGTTTGTGAAACACTACATATGCCCCCATATTCCACAGTAAAATATATGAAAATACCCAATTTCACCCCTTCTTAACTCTATGACCTTGACCTTTGACCTAATTTTTTTTGCATATTTATGTTCCTCTAGACAAAACCTATACACTTGCCAAGTATTAAAAGTCCATCTTACATAGTTCAAAAGTTGTTTATTACCATGAAAACACCCAATTCAACCCCTTTATTCTGAAACAGATGAAGCCCCTTTGGGCCTCTTGTTTATTGAAATGGTTTTGATTGTTAAAAGTATCTGTTTAAACATGCTATAAGAATCTTACAGAAACATATTGCATCAAGATCTGACAAAAAATTGAAAAATTCATTTTTTTCCATTTGTCCCCCTTTGGGCCTCTTGTTTCTTGAAAAAGGTAAATGCTACCACAAATCTGTCGACATATTCCAGCCGCGCAATTTTATTAGCAATAACATAAAACAAACCCCGTCTCAATACGATAAATAATAAGGATTCTACAGTCAAATATGTGAAAACAGCCAAATTCACCCCTTTTTAACCTCTGTGACCTTGACCTTTGACCTGACCTAAATTTTTTTTGTATATTTATGTCACTCTTGACTAGACCTATAAACTTGCCAAGTTTCAAAAGTCTACCTTATATAGTTCAAAAGTTATAGCCAAGGTTAAAGTTTCAGACGCACAGACAAACAGACTGACAGACAGGACAAAAACAATATGCCCCCCGATCCTCGATCTGGGGGCATAAAAATACCTGACAAATTTTGTGGACACTACGTGTAAAAAAAAAGAGTAAAAAAATTACTCTTTTCATGGGCTTGCTAAAAACTGTATAATGTCAACAGTTACGTACAATGTATATCGAAGTTGTTTTTTGCACTGAACATGCTATGTACATGTATATTAAAAGATATACATACATGTAATTATATAACTACTAATTAATGTGCTTTACAATTTTGATAATTGGCTGAAAAATAATAATTTTTGTTATTCAAAATAATTGGACTTCTTCTGAATTATAATTACTAGTATAAAGTTTTACTGTGTGTACTTGATGGTTCATAAATATATACAAACAAAATATATTTACTTATTCCAATACATAAAATGTTTACCAATAAATTGAGGTTCATGTAAAATACACAATAGATTTAATTATCCAAAGGCCTATATAGGATATATTTCAGCTAGTGATGGTCTAATCTAGAAGTCAGAAAAACAAATTAACTTAAAAATATAACAGGAGTGGTATAATGTAATTTTTGTTTAGCTGGATTATTTGTAATCCATGTAGTGGATTTTTTCTTAAATATTATGCAACAAATCAAACCTAAACAACTATATCTAAAAGTGCTACATATATCATATAAAATGTAATGAATTAATCCAAACACTAATCACAACCACTGTGTGATAATTATCTCAATTGAAATACCTTAAAAATGATAACAATCAAAATTAATCTTTTAAAGACCGACAGGGTTCAAAATTTGGGATAGGAAGTAATTTCGTACAAACTAGTTACTATAATTACAAAAACAGGATAACACCAAACACCCACAATGGCCAGGAACTACAATCACATGCCACAATCTACAAGCCAACTGCACCAGAAAAACAATAATGAAAGCAAGAGACAAACATATTTGATTTAATGTTATATGGAATGGATAAGACACATTGTCATTTTTCTTAACTTAGAACCATCTTCTCCAGTTCAAATACAGAACTGCTTCTCTTGATAAAAGACAAAATTTTAAAACAAAAATGTAATAAGGGTGAAAAAGATAGGAAATGGGGTAAATGTCAAGAAGACAACATCCCATCTACAGGTCACCGTTCAGTCTGCAACACAGTGATCATGACATGAGGAACCTCACACTAACGGGTACATTTATTGAAATGATTCTGTGTTTTTTTCATTAAAATCTCCTCTTAAAGGTACAAAATATAAGAAATGGCACTATTCTTTTTTTACATGTACATGTATGTAAAATATCTGACTGAAAATTTATACATTGACCTTGCAGATATTTACATAATTCAAAATGACCTCAATTTTGAACCAGAAGTTACACAATGAGACTGGACGATAGGTCATTGTTCGGTTAATACCATACTTAGCCATGAAAATCACAAGTAGTTTAATAGTATTAACATGCATAAATCACAAGTGATTTTATTGCATTAAATATATATAATCAAAACTTACTAAATACCTATTACATTTCATGCACACATGTATTGTGATTTTTTTTTTTTATAAAATTGGCATGTTTCAGATATGTCTAAGCTCTTCATTGTTAGAAAAAAAAACAATTTTTTCAAAATTTTACTTTTAGCTGTGGGAAAAATTTTATTTAAGGATGTAGTAAGGTGAAAATAAATAAGTCTACCATTTTAAATTGATACCATAAATTGAAAGAGCTTTGGTAAAGGAATAAAATCGGCCAAAAATATTGATAGGTTATGGACCTTCTTTTTGAGATATTTCACATTTTAAAAATTGGCAGGAAAAGCTCTCTTGGACTTTTACCTTAGGATAACATGGAAACATAACCGATTTCTTTCACATAGATGGAAAATCTACAATCTAATGAAATTTTGCTTACTGACCTTATGTTACCTATAGAAGACTGCTGACTAGAAAATTGGGTGTAATGGGGGAAAATATATTACATAGTAATAATGGGTAAAATTCGAGAAATCCGAATGGCAATTAGGAATCTCAATAAAGGGCTACGCCGAGCGCAGCATGATACGACCGCAGCATGTCGACCACTGAAATTTGAACAAGTGTATTTTAAAGTGAATGTGGACACAGTATGGAGCTTGACAGTAATTTGATGGACACATTAAGAAAAATTGCAATTCTGGCCCCTTTGACCCCTTATAGCTCGGAAATGGTAATAGCTATGCTAATTCTGTTGACATACTACCAAAAGCTTACAACAAGACAAATCCATAGAATAAATCCTATCAAAATCTGATGAAAAATAAAGATTTCACACATTTCTAAAAATTGCAATTTTGGGCCCTTTGACCCCTTATAGCTTGAAAACAGTAAGAGCTATGACAAATCCATTGCAATACCTCTGAAAGCTGACAATAAGAGGAATCTAAAGAAAAAAATCCCATCGAAATCCGATGATAAATAAAAATTTTAGATAATCAGCATATTTGCAATCTTGGCCCCGTTTTGCCCCTCATAGCTCGGAAAGGAACCAAGTTAACAAAAATCTGATGGTGCAGTGCTGGTTAATTTTTCTTAAGGAATCCATTGCAAAAAACTGCATCAAAATCGAACTAAAAATTAAAAAAATAAAATTTTTGAGATTCCCCCCTTTAGGGCCCCATTTAGCTCATGAACGGTACATGCGATGTGAAAGCCGTTTACATACTACAGATTTGAAATTTAATAAGGAGCACACTGAAAGAAACCCCATCAAAATCTGATATATAATAAATATTCTACAGCTCAATATATGAAAACACCCAATTTGGCCCTTTTTGGCCCTTTTTTCAGAAACAGGCAGGGCTACAATACCCAAAACCGATCCCAGCCTTCCCTTTGTGCCAAGGAACATTGTGTTAAAATTTCATAAGGATTGGTCAACTAGAACTCAAGTTATCGCACGGAAACGAAGTGTCCACAGACGCTGACGCCGACGACGCCCCCGACGACGCCGCCAGTATCATACCAATATACGACCTCAAAAATTTTTTTGCGTTCGTATAAAAACCTCACCTTACTACATCCTTAAGGGTTCAAAATTTTAGGTAAAAGGAAGAATTTTATTTATGAGATATAAAAAGCCATGAAAGTCAGGCAAGTTTCAGGGTGAACAAAATTCTGCATAATATACATACATTGTAACAAGTGATAATCTTTGTTTTATGGTAATATTTTTCAGAAAGAAATATATGTATAGTCTTGATCAAGTTGATACATGTACATGTAGCTTCTTAACCTTTCATGCAATGCTTATATAAGAGCAGGAATGTCAGCTTCATCAAATATTGCTGCCTATATTACCATGATTACAAATATTAACGATAGTTAAAGTTAAAGACATACCACAATCTTTAGAGTGCTTATTTTGATTGTGGGCGTACAGCTAACGCCTTCAAATTCATATTACTAGTATCTGATTGGATGAATAGAAAAATTTTCATTATTCCCCTTTATCAACAAATTGGTATGAGAAAAGCATCTCATTCATATGTATTTAAGAATAAATAGGAACAGCCAACTTACCAATAGTAAAATGCATAGATTTAACAATCCTCTATAATTTGTAAATCCACTTGCTGTACTTAAAAGTGAATCTGCATGTTTATGTAATCTGCAAAGAAAGAATAAATGTGTTTAGGAAAAGGGAAATAATATATTACTATCCAATGCTATAAATCTCACTCGTTCATTCAACTGTTTTCATTCATGGTATTGCAGTGGACTAGCAATATTTTGATATATTTTTTCCAAATATATTTTTTTAAATCATTAACATGATTAAATTTATAAATTTTAAAATGAATGACTTCGTGTACATAAACTAAATATATACATGATATAATTCTGTTGTGTTTAATTTTACTTCACATGCTTGTGCATCAAATTGGTATACATTCACTGAAATGTTAAAAGTTCATCCACAATTCAAAATTTTCCTAAAAATTTCATTAAACATGTTAAAAATGGCACCAGTTAAAAAAAAAACAACTCTATAACCAATGGTCTGATTTTCTTGAACTATATTTACTGTTACAAAGAGTTTGACAACCAGACTGCCAGACATGACACATTTGTTAATCTTTCTTTGGTTTTGAAATTATTTGATCATATTGATGTTCAGTGCTCATTTTCTTGTCATGATTAAAACACAAAACACCAAAATGTTTTTAGTCATAATTCATTGTATGACAATAATCATAAGAATCATGATAAAAGTGATGTCAAAAATAAACTTCAATCTGTATTTCAACCATGACAATGAAAAAGCTAGCAACTGGTTCATCTTGCATGTATACATGTACATTATACATGTACATCTTTTTGCAACAATACAAAGTTTTTTACTGTACAATATATTGGCAAATGAATTATTGAAGCAAAAAGAAAGGAAAGGGAGAAAGTCTAAAATCAAAAATGGGAAAACAGGACAATTCAGGTGTCCATGTAACTCAAATGTAAGAGAAAACAAATCAACAACAAAGAAGTATGAAAGCAACAATCAGCAATGTAAATATTGAAATAAAAATGAAATCAAGCAATTTATGTAGAAGAATTTTACAAGAAAATGCACTCATAATTTTTGACAACTAAATGTACATTTAGTATAACTTTATGAATGTTGCTTTCTTTTGATTCTTTTTTACTTACTCTCCATCTGAACCTTTCCTATTACTTTCCATTATATACTCTGGTTCATTCAATTGTTTTTTAAACCACTCTATTCCCTCAAGAATTGAACTTCTTCGTCTCCCTTTTTCACTAGAAACTGTTTGTTCTTTTTTGCATGATACACAATGTTCCTCATTTTTCTCAGTTTTGTTGTGGTTTTCCATCTTGATATTTTTATGCAATATTTTCTCTGGCTTTCTACATCTAGTAGTGTTAGTTTCATTGAAATTATTGTCCACATCTTTTGCATCATCAGCTGATGCTGGAGTACAAAATTCTGTACAACCCTCCTCTAGCAACATTGTTATGCTATTGTGTGAAATTTAATGGGTCTAATGAACTTGTTACACTAGACCAGACAGAGAGTGTTTTGGTAATTATGATTTGCATGCAATGGCCAAACATTTAAACATTCTATAATCACTGAGGATTTCGTTCTATTTATATCTTTAACATGTGTGA
>MJUU01009464.1:0-15408 GCA_002080025.1 Modiolus philippinarum
GCCTAGTGGTGCATATCGTCTCGCAGAATTGATTGGCTAATTTTTGTTGGAGTTATTCTCCTTTTAGACTTAGCATTTTTGCAAAGTATGTATGTGGATGCCAATTCTCCTACATTTTTCATCTGATTTCAACTTAACTTTCAAGATTGTTGACAGTCATGCATAATTATGCATATTGTTCGCCGAAGTGATCGGCTAATTTTTGTTTGAGTTATGCCCCTTTTTTGACATAGAATTTTGCTAAATTAAGTTTGTGGAAGCTAATCCTCATACATCTTTCATCGGATTTCAACCAAACTTAACAGGATTGTTGAACATCATGTTTAATTGCATATCGTCTCGCCAGATTGATCGGCTAATTTTTGTGGGAGTTATTCCCTTTTCGACTTAGAATTTTGCACACAAAAGATTAAGTTAATGGATGCTAATTCTACCACACCTTTCATCAGATTTCAACCAAACCTCACGGGGTTGTTGTCCTTAATGCCTAGTTTGCCAGATTGATTGGTCAATGTTCGTTGAAGTAATAATCCTTTTTGTCATAGAATTTTGATTTTAAATTCTCTCACATCTTTCATTTGATTGCAACCAGATTTGGTAATATTCAAATGCAGTGGCAACATAGAAAGATACAAATCATCTCCAGGAAGATATGTATTAGGGGAGACATGACATTCGTTTTTAGTGTCAATTTGATCCTACAAAAAACTTTGCTACTAGTTGGATCATAGTTAAACATTTGAAACAGGTGAAAATCCTAATTTGATCATCTGACCTAGAAATAACTGATGCAAATTCAACCGAACTTAATAGGAATAAAATATAATTATACATAAAAAAACTGTACTGGGATGATTTATGAAAGATCATTTACAAAGTTTGCTGTATTTTTTCGGATCTGAGTAAACATTGGGGCGAGCGATAACCAGCCTAGCATTCACCTGTGCAAAATTTAATTTAGGTAATCAGCCATGAACATTAAGTCCTAGCTCATATTTAATTACACCAATATCAATTAGTAAAAACAAAAAGACAAAGGTTGAGTGATCATAGTATTGTTTAGTCATAACACATTTGTTTCTTTCTGTATAGTTTTTCACTATTTAATTTACATTTGAAAATATATATAGAAAAGAATTTAGCAATCATTTATTTTCTACAATTTGATAAGATTTTAAAAGTCAATCATAATAATTTCAACAATAAGTAAAATAACATTTGAAGGTAGATCATTCATATTCCTTAAAATTAATACAGTTAAAACTACAAAAAATGCTCACAAAATATATACACCCGCTTGCCCCTCCCGCCCCACAATTTGATGGTGCACAATCGCAATGTGTACTGAACATTCTGTGAAAGTTTCATTGAATTTCACCAAGTAGTCTAGAGGAAGTTGTTGCCACAAAGTGTGTACCTAGGACGGACGGAATAGCGGGCGAACGGACACCATGATCACTATATACTGCCCGCTAAAGCGGGGGGTATTATAATATTTGACAAGACAAACTATTCATATTGCTGACATTTATAATACAGGTAATATATTTAAACAAGTGAAATCAAATTTAAGAGATAATATTTTATGCATTATAAATATTTACACAAAACAAAATTTTATAAATAATACACATGATAACAACATATATTCAGTTGCAAAATGCATAAAAGGAAATTTTGATAAAAATTCATAAAATATTTGATATTTTGATACAAATTCATAAAATATTTGATGTTTTGATACAAATTCATAAAATATTTGATTATGTCAGTTCAGTATAAGAACCCTTACACCAGCTGTAGTAAGTGGGGTGCTGCGTGTACGTAGTCTATACTTGTTGGAATCTGTCTTTGTTATTGTCTGTATTATATAGTAACTCTATGTGCCATCTCTCGATGTGGTTAGTGGTTCGGGGTCCTTTGGTCTGGTAATGGTTCCAAAAAAAGCGTTGTCCATCAACCCACAATTGTTAAAAAATGGTGAATGTTGTTGTGTTTTCAAGTGCGTTGAACAATACGTCTTCGACTAGGTATTGTTGAACGAGGGGTAGCCCACTGCTTTTTGTACGAGGGGAGTGATGTAGTCGCTCGTCATTCATGTGTTTATGCTAAATACCGTACACTGTGTAAAGTTGGAAAAAAGCCCTAAATGATTACACCCGGTAATTGCGTTCCGCTTGTTGGTTGCTGTCTAGTAGTCTATGAACACTGTGTCTGGTTGGAATAATAGCTGGTGCTGATACTATAGTACAATGATTCCGAGTTAGCTGAATCAACGTGACGACCAAGTCCTATCCTATTCCTAAGTGCGAACCCAAGTGGGTACAATGACCCATCACTCATTGCGATTAACGTGTAGAGATTGTTAAACATAATAGGGCATGCGAAGACTGTGTCGTCGCAGATGATTGTATTTGATGCAGCAAGACGAGTTAGATAGTGTACAGTTGAGAATATCAGCATTGGTCTTACGAAGTTTTCAGAATTCATCTTCTGTAAGATAATAATTTAAGTTGAACTTACCTTTTATTATAGCACTCAATCTAAAAGATATATATAATGCATAGTAGAAGATCAAACCAAATATTTTTCCTATAGGATGGATGGTGTTGAAATTTTATTCTCTGATGATGTAGCAATGTTGGATTCTAATTTAATTTAATAATATTTTATTGAATTAAGTCAAAGCAAAGGGATTGGGCACAAGTACTTACAACTTTATGTACGCCCTCTCCCTACAATAACAAATAAATAACACGACAAAAAGCAAACATCATATATATATCTATCTAGAAAAAATAACAATATTAAAGCTGAACTATAATTATTTAAGAAAAAAGAAATGAACTATACCTATCAGTTTTTGAACATTTTTGAGTTTATGGTCTTCCAAATGTTTAGATTTTCTCTGCACCGAAGAGACATAAGTTGTCGAAATGCGGATATGAAGAAACAAAATTCACAGTAAGTTCGGTATTAAGTTATTTTATACAACTCATAGGAATCTTTTAGTGTTTTTAGCTCACCTGCCCGAAGGGTCAGTGTGAGCTATTGCCATCACTTGGCGTCCGTCGTCCGTCCGTTAAACTTTTCACATATTCATCTTCTCCTCTGAAACCACTAAAGCAAATTCAACCAAACTTTACAGGAATGATGTATGGAAGGTCCTTTACAACGATTACTCATTTTGTTCCGATCCGATAAAAAACTTAGGTTAAACATTGGACCATATTGGAAAAATCACATTTTCATCTTCTGCTCTGAAGAGGCTGAAGCAAATTGAACCTTGCAGGAATGATGTACTTACGGATCTTAACAAAGATTGCTCATTTCGTTCCCATCCGATGAAAAACATGGCGGCCAGCATGGAACATGGTTTAACATGGGACCCATGGGAAAATCACATTTTCATTTTGTCCTCTGAAACCACTGATCAGAAGCAAATTCAACCAAACTTTACAGGAATGATGTATGGAAGGTCCTTTACAAAGATTGCTCATTTCTTTCCGATCCGTTAAAAACATGGCCGCCAGCGCGGAACGTAGGTTTAACATTGGACCATATGGGAAAAATCACATTTTCATCTTCTGCTCCTGTAAAGGCTGAAGCAAATTGAACCAAACTTTACAGGAATGATGTACTTAAGGTCCTTAACAAAGATTGCTCATTTCTTTCCGATCCGACAAAAACATGGCCGCCAGCACAGAACATGGTTTAACATAGGACCTTATGGGAAAATCACATTTTAATCTACTCCTCTGAAAGCATTGAAGCAAATTCAACAAAACAACTTTACAGGAATAATGAATGGAAGGTCCTTTACAAAGATTGCTCATTTTGTTCCGATCCGATAAAAACATGGCCGCCAGCGCGGAACTTAGGTTTAAACATTGGACCATATGGGAAAAATCACACTCTGTAAAGGCTGAAGCAAATTGAACCAAACTTTACAGGAATGATGTACTTAAGGTCCTAAACAAAGATTGCTCATTTCTTTCCGATCCGACGAAAAACATGGCCGCCAGCACAGAACATGATTTAACATAGGACCTTATGGGAAAATCACATTTTCATCTACTCCTCTGAAATCATTGAAGCAAATTCAACCAAAACTTTACAGGAATAATGAATGGAATGTCTTTTACAAAGATTACTCATTTTGTCCCGATCCCATAAAAAACATGGCCGCCAGTGCGGAACTTAAGTTTAAAATTGAACCCTAAGGGAAAAATCATATTTTCATCTTCTGCTCTGTACCGGCTGAAGCCAATTGAACCGAACTTTACAGGAGTGATGTACTTACGGTCCTTAACAAAGATGGCTCATTTCGTTCCGATCCGACGAAAAACATGGTCGCCAGCACGGAACATGGTTTAACATTGGACCCTATGGGAAAATCACATTTTCATCTACTCCTCTGAAATAACTGAAGTAAATTCAACCAAACTTTACAGGAATGATGAATGGAAGGTCCTTTACAACGATTGCTCATTTCGTATTGATCCAATAAAAAACATGGCTGCCAGTGTGGAACTTAGGTTTAACACTGGACCCTATGGGAAAATCACATTTTCATCTACTCCTCTGTAATAGCACAAGCAAATTCAACCTAACTTTACAGGAATGATGACTGAAGGTACCTCATAAAAATTGCACATTTCATTTCAATCCGACAAAAAACATTGCCTCATTTAACATTGGAGCCCAGTATGAGAGGACCATCCTGTTCATCATCTTCTCTCAAAACAATTAAAGCAAATTATACTAAATGTATAGAAGGTCCTTTGCAAAAATTACTCATTTCAATAGGATCAGACAAAACACACGGGTGCTAATTGAGA
The DNA here is from genome assembly GCA_002080025.1 of Modiolus philippinarum. Lineage (NCBI taxonomy): Eukaryota > Metazoa > Mollusca > Bivalvia > Mytilida > Modiolidae > Modiolus > Modiolus philippinarum. Next base: position 4,842 of record MJUU01009464.1, read on the forward strand.
ACATACCTAAACACCCTACCCCATTGGTAAAAAACATGATCATTTTTGGTCATGCATGGCATATAATTAGAAGCGTTTTGTCAGGTGAGCGATACAGGCTCAGTCTCTGAGCCTCTAGTTTATATATTGAAAGACTTTTTCAAATATACTCAAATTTGTTTGTATTGTTAAATTATCCCTGCCAAAGAGTAATGTCTCGATATCCCGGCAATTTTCTACATTCATATTATTGAGCTGTCTAATAAGATTATGCGTTTATTTTGGTACACTGGACATTCAAGTAAAAAATGTATGACGTCATCATACAGTGAGCCACACTGGCCTGAAGGACTATCAACAACATTTATTTCAAATAAATCCGCATTTAGTGAACTGCATTGATGTCTCAATCGAGTGTGTATTATTATGAATTTTCGTGGTCCAGTACCAAAATAAGGTGGGGTTTTAAATCATAGTTATTCTGATCATGGGTTAATGGGGGTAAACATTCATAAAGATATTAGGACATAACCTATTGTGCATTTGATAGAATATTGATAGTTTCCTGTTATTGCGTCTCTTGGATAATTTTTCCCACCCTGTTTCAAAATATAATGATTCCCTACTTGTAAATTTTGGCATGTAATGTTGGATGGATTGCGATTTTGATTTCTGATCGTGTAATAACCGAGCTTATCAGAAAATAGAAATGCCTTAATCTCAAAACCATGTTGTCAGGTGAGAAATCTGATAACGAGTTTTGTTATATCCTTTTTGTCGGAGTTTTTTTTGTGTGCAAAATTTCAATTTAAAAACAACTGGTGAATCGAGTAAAATTTCACTTTGAGAATATTTTGTTTAATATGCAGAACCTGACTCTACCTAGAAATCACATTGTATTGTATAAGGCAATTTGTAGAATGGTTGTCGGTTTGCGTTTTGAATGTATTTCCTGGCGGAGAAATTGGTAAAAAAAATTCTTTTTATGGTTGACTTCTTAGAAAGTGAATGGTTGGTAGGTCGGCAATTTGTTTTAATACAAATTAGTTAGTACTCTGTTTAATATATACGACAACAAGCTGTCTTGCAACATATATTTTTATTTCTTTTATTACATGTACAATCGGTTTACCATAAAAGACGTTTTTCTGCGCCTTTCTAATCTTCTTTTACACTTAAATTTACCATTTTGCTGTAAAAGTCTTGCGCTAGGATTAGTTTGAGGGCCACTGTCTACAGACATGGCCTTGCACTTCCCCTAGATATGGCGTTACGCACTGCTCTGTCAATGTGTGGTAGTCGTGACATGCTACGGAAAACCTGACCGTGAACCATTAAAAACAAATCATGTAAAGAAAATATATATTTCATGCAGTATGAAGACCCCTTTTATATGCTTTAAAGATCAGCAAGCCTCTTGAGGCGACACAGAAATTCTCACCCCCTGCGCCTATTTCTTTCCTTTTACATGAGCAATATAAGCTCGTTTCAAATATTGCCCCCCCTACTTTAATTCGTTTTCAAATATTTAGATACCGAAGTTACTGTAAACTTTGTTTCTGTATATGCGCATTTTGATAATTTATGTCTCTTCAGTGCAGATAAAATCAAAACACATGGAAGTCCATAAACATAAAATTATGAATTAACCTGTTCATATCCCGATAAAGCCGAAATATTGCAAATTGTGCCATAAATTATTCTACTTAACCAATGAATATCTGAGGGAAAAACTTGGACATTGAACTAGCAACAATTCTTTTGTATTCGTTCCATTCTGAATTAATATTTTCACCGAAAAGGCTGAAAAAAATATTTTGATTTTCGTAAATTATATGCTAAAGAACATCTTGCTTTTTGCTCGTAAAAACCGATTCAGGTGACGGGGCATCAGTTTTCAGGGGCTCCAGCTATAGAGCTTTCGAACGCGTCCCCATTTGGTGGATAGGGAAATGAATCGGTTTTAGAAGCTCCGGCTACAGAGCTGCCGGGCTCGTCCCAAGTTGGTGAATAGGGGAATAGCCCGTCTATGCGGGGTAGTCAGGTAATTATGCGGAAAGCCGGACTACATAAATTTTCAAAATTGTCATCTAAAAACGGGAATTTTATGTTTTGAAAGTCAAAAGTGATTGGCTCCTTTTTATCGAGCCTTCGACGATAGTCGAAAAAAAGTGAGACTTAGGTATGGTGATTCCGGCGGTTTTTTGGGGTCTGTTTAATATAAACCACCTGTTTTAGCCAAGTGATATGTGGTATGCAGTTGCATTAGCGTTTTATGTCTATGCCCCCGTAGCCATGCAGTTGCATTAGCATAAGAACAGATCAGCTTCAATGGCGTTTTATGTCTATGCCCCCAAAGTCACGCTCCACTGACTTCGAAATTTTGAATGGTTTTTTTTTAATGTTTAAGTTTTTTGTTGTGTCTGTTTAGCATCAACCACTCATAGTTGCCCATTGATATGTGGTTTGCAGTTGCATTAGCAGAAGTACAGATCAGTTTCCGTGGCGTTTTATGTCTATGCCCCGCAGTCATGCTCCGCTGACTTTGAAATTTTGCACTGTTTATCAATGTTTAAGTTTTTTCTTGGGTCTGTTTAGCATCAACCACTCATAGTTGCCCATTGATATTTAGTATACAGTTGCATTAGCATCAGTACAAATCAGTTTCAGTGTCATTTTATGTGTATGCCCCCGCAGTCATGCTATACTGACTTCGGAATTTTGCACTGTTTATCAAACGTTTAATTTTTTTGTTGGGCCCGTTCAACATCAACCGCTCATACATGTAGTAGTGCATGGATCTTTGGTATAAAGTTACATTTATCATGATTTAGATAAGTTTCAGCGGCGTTTTATGTCCATCACCATGCAGTCATGCTCCACTGACTTTGAAATTTTGCAGCAACTCTATATTTGGCATGCAGTTGCATTCTGGGGAATATACACATCGACCCCTTTATTATGCTTGAGCAATCATATGAAGATTTTAGCAATCAGGTAGTGCACACAAATTAAGACCTACATTTTGCCATGGCTGTTGTTGAAGATCAATGTGCAGATTCATGCGATGCATTGGAAAGTCGAGACATATTCTGTGTCAACATTTTCTTTAATTATTTATTTATAAATTTATCATTATTTTTGTTTTGAAAATATTACAGCATTTTACATGTAGTTCAGGACTAAATAACCAAAAATGTAAAATCTATACGAGATTTCTTTTTGGCACAGTCTACCAAAAAATGAAATGAAACTCAAAACTGGTTGCTTAAAATATATGGTATGAAAAACAATCGACATTAATTAAAACACTCATTCGTGAAACACCATGTAAAAACGAACAAATCATGCATGAGTTATGTCTTTTTCCCATTTTACTAGATTTTCATTTATCAATATAAATGTATCAATATCAGACAATTTTCTTTTGGTTTATTCATCCAGTTTAAACGTTCGCATATTTATAACCAAAAGGTCGCAATGATTTAGATGTTTATTACAACATATATAACGAAACAACATTTTGCAGAATAAGATATCGTAAACGAACAAAAAAGCATGAAACGATCCATCTTGGTGTTTAATCAGTATACAATTCCAGCTTTATTAATATGATTTATTACTATATATACATATGAGTAATAGTATTGAATGGCCAAAAAGACAATCTATATGCCTCGCAAATGACATCATAATTTTTCCAGACCATCACCAAATTTAATAATAAAATAGATTCACAATTGTTGAAGGTCCTTTTCAATCAATAGTAATGGGAAATGTTAATTCCCGAGTTTCCATCGTTGTTTACGTTAGTATTTTGCATATCATGGTTGTGTTTCTTCTTCTGCAGTTTCTTGACACATTCTGGCATGCGACTGTGTTTTTGGCCATTGTAGGTAGGTGTTACCTGTTATCCTTTTTATTCTATTTTTAGAAAGAGCAGATTATGTAAGATTATAGGGTTTTTTTTATTTCAAATTTGTTAGACACGTGTTTCAGGATAGTGCCTTCACAGTTTTACTGTTGAAACATCAGCAGTAGAATACAAAAGGAAATACAGTAGTATTTACAAAAATGAAAGTCCATAGACGTAGCAAAAACGAGAACACAGAAAACAATGACGCTTAGCAGCTACCAAGCACAGAAATATAAAAAAAACACAGCATTCAAAACCAAGGCACTCATTGAGCAATCTCTTGTGAAACCGAGATTGACATCAGGTGCCCTTGAAGGGTAAGCATGTCCTGCCCTGTTAACAACACCCGTCACACTGTTAGTGAGTCGTACAAAGGCAGTAGAATACCGAAGGAACAAAGGAGGGAAATCCACAAAAATCGGAGTCCAAAGACATGGCCAAAACGAGAACACAGAAAACAATGGCGCCAGACAAAACAATGACGTTAGACAGACACAAAGCACAGAAATAGAAATCAAAACATTCAAAACAAAGGCACTCACAGCGTGAACTCAAGTGAAAGTGAGAGTGACATCAGGTGCTCTGGAAGGATTGATTGATTGATTGATTAGTTAGAGTTTAACGTCCAATGAGCAATATTTCAGCTATATAAGGACGAGAACAAGTTAATCAATTCAAAAAATTGAAAGTATCAGAAGAAAGAAATAAAGGTGGAAGGGACAACCTGGGCAACGACTTTTGACTGCCACTGGAAAATTGGAGAAATGGGTAGGGGCAGGAAATTTAGCCTTCCATACGACACCCAGTGCGTCTGCTCTCTTTAGAGAAATATAGAAGGGGTCTTTATACTGCATGGAGCGTGGCGTTTCTCCACACAGTTTGGCTACAATGGTTCGCGGTCAGGCTTTCCGTATTATGACCTGACTACCCCGCATAGACAGGGCATTCCCCTATCCACCACCTGGGGACGCGCCCGGCAGCTCTGTAGCCGAAGCCCCTGAAAACCGATTCAGGTGCCGGGCTCTGGAAGGATAAGCATGTCCTGCCCTGTATACAGCACCCGTCACACGGTCAATGAGGCAAATGTTTTGAAAGGTCTTTTAGGTTACTGATTGGTTATTGTCATTTACTTACCCTGAGACAAAACCCATTGAGAACCATGGTACGTGTAACTTCTCTAACCCTCAAACAGTACCAAGGTGAAATTTTGAAAAGCTATTGTAATCACTTTTCATACATGGACAATGCCAAATCGGTACCACAAACATCACTGACTAAGACAAAACTAAAAATCAACAAGACAACACAAAAAATCTAGGAAATTGTCAAATAACTAAATACCGAAGTTACTGTGAATTTAGATTCTGCATATGCGCATTTCGACAACTTATGTCTCTTCAGTGCAGATAAAATCTAAAAATTTGGAAGACCATAAACCTAAAGATGTTTAATATCTCATGTGTACTCTTTGTTCAATTACTATTATCTTAATTTATGTAAATTCTAAAACCGAAGGATTAACTCCCTCCATCGTAGTTTTTTCCTTAACTATATTTGATATTTCCGATTATTCGGATTTCGTTTGGTTTTATGAATTTTAAACATTTTTTGAAATAATGGATTTCCTTTGTTTGGGTTCTAGTGCTGCTGATGAGGAATAAATTTCCGAAATGGCCGTACAGCTCATTAAAATTATTGCAGTTGGAGTTATAATATGTATTATGGTCTCATGTTCATTTACTCCATATCCTTTCGTAAAATATTAAAAACTGATAGAGAACAAATAACCAATATGATCTAAATGAAAGGCCAAAATCAGCTAAGGACAGAGCTTTGCATGAGGGAGATACTCCTTAGTTTTCAACAAAATTTACAAAATTTAGATATTGCAAGGTTCCAAAAAGAATCGGCTTTCGGGTCAGCACCGAAGCACTAACTACTGGGCTGGTGAATACCCTCGGGGACTAACAGTCCAACACCAGAGGCATCGACCCAGTGGTAACAAATAACTAAATACCGAAGTTACTGTGAATTTAGATTCTGCATATGCGCATTTCGACAACTTATGTCTCTTCAGTGCAGATAAAATCTAAAAATTTGGAAGACCATAAACCCAAAGATGTTTAAAAACTGATAGAGAACAAATAACCAATATGATCTAAATGAAAGGCCAAAATCAGCTAAGGATAGAGCTTTGCATGAGGGAGATACTCCTTAGTTTTCATCAAAATTTACAAAATTTAGATATTGTAAGGTTCCATAAAGAATCGGCTTTCGGGTCAGCACCGAAGTACTGACTACTGGGCTGGTGAATACCCTCGGGGACTAACAGTCCACCAGCAGAGGCATCGACCAAGTAGTAACAAATAACTAAATACCGAATTAAGTTACTGTGAATTTAGATTCTGCATATGCGCATTTCGACAACTTATGTCTCTTCAGTGCAGATAAAATCTAAAAATTTGGAAGACCATAAACCCAAAGATGTTTAAAAACTGATGGAGAACAAATAACCAATATGATCTAAATGAAAGGCCAAAATCAGCTAAGGACAGAGCTTTGCACGAGGGAGATACTCCTTAGTTTTCATCAAAATTTACAAAATTTAGATATTGCAAGGTTCCATAAAGAATCGGCTTTCGGGTCAGCACCGAAGTACTGACTACTGGGCTGGTGAATACCCTCGGGGACTAACAGTCCACCAGCAGAGGCATCGACCCAGTAGTAACAAATAACTAAATACCGAATTAAGTTACTGTGAATTTAGATTCTGCATATGCGCATTTCGACAACTTATGTCTCTTCAGTGCAGATAAAATCTAAAAAATTGGAAGACAATAAACCCAAAGATGTTTAAAAACTGATAGAGAACAAATAACCAATATGATTTAAATGAAAGGCCAAAATCAGCTAACGATAGAGCTTTGCATGAGGGAGATACTCCTTAGTTTTCAACAAAATTTACAAAATTTAGATATCAAAATCAGTAAATGCAAATCCGAGAAGATATGAATCTAGCTGAAAATGTCCGCTTTCATTTTTGGACACTACAAACTGCGTGCCACTTTTAGCTGACATCTTTTAACATGTCATATCTTTCAATGATATTATGGTGACGGCCATAGAATTACTTGAGGGATGAAATTAAAATCGATTGAACAAATCACTAAGCAGCTTTTGAGACAGTTATTTTGCTCTGTTAAAAAATCCCTGTACAAACTATGCTCTTGACACAAACGAATCAACTGTGAAATATACACTCCATAGGCTGGAGAGGTAGGTATATTGCTGCTTAGAAAGGGAAAGTTCACTATTGGGAAGTTAAAATTATTACGCTTGTCATATAGCTTAGATTTCAAACGTCCATCTTCGTCAATATACAACAACAGAGTTAGGTACGAAGCTGGAGTAGGTTTATCGGTTGTTTCTTTATTTCAAGCTCATTGGGATGTTTCAACGTCCCCGTTTCTTCTTTGTCGACTTCCTAACATAGTCCTCAACTGCATCCATCAAAATCTTGAAAATGTACCAGTTGATGTGCTAGGGTTCATGGAATTTTGGACCTTTTGAGAGGATGTCTGCTAGTTTGAGGTTGGCTTCGTTATCTACGATACCAGTTAGAACGTATCCAACCGGACTAAAATTAAATGGGGAAGAGGCGCAAGTGCAATCATGAGGTTTGGCTTTAAAGTCATCAATTGGAAGTCACACAATACCCGTTTGTAATTGAAAATGGAGTCTGCAATTGATTTAGCGTAGGAATATGGGAAAATGGAACTGATTGATCTTCGATAAGTGGAATGTTTTGCTTTGTAGAATGCTGTAAAGATTGAAAGCATCCAAGCCTTTAATGGCGAATTGAATTTTGATACATGTCCGATTATCAGGTTTGTAACATGTTTGAACGGTCTGTGGTTGGATATATCCAAAACAATAGTTGCTAATTTGTATTCTAGGGAATGGCTATTAGTCACGTATGATGCTAAACATGTTTTGTTAAAAGAATTAAGTTTTAAAAGCGGCAAGAAGTACAGCTTGGAACGAATGTAATGAATACCTAGTGCAATGGTCATGAACGGAAGAAGACCATTAATTGCAATGCCATGCAGACGTGGGGTAGCAGAGTGCCTATTTCCATGACTACATGTACGTGGTCTGCGTTGGCATCCTTTCAATATATCCATCACATTCATCGAACTGCATTCAGGAATTGACAGATTACCTACACTTTTTATGTTATTGCATTCGTAGGTTGTTGAAGTGCCGAATTCTTTGATCCAGTATTTCTCTCGGTAAGGTGTATTAAGTTTGGGTTTATTTGCTTTATGATCATGTTTACTGTTGATGTGCGCAAACATGTCGGGTCTTCTTGTCCTTGATCTCGTATCTATGTGGGCACATACGTCTAATCAATCTATCTTTTGTTTCCCCTACGTAAATTAATCCGCAAAGAGAGCACTCTAAGCCGTAAATGAGATTCTTTGAGGAACAATTCAGATCACCATATGCTCTTGTGTAACGAGGTATGTTTGTTGAATTACTGGTTAAATTTGTGGCTGTAATGAGAATGTTGCAAGTTTTGCAATTTTTTACGCGGCATGATGAAATTGCCTTTCGATTGCTGATCAGGACAATTTAAAATATCATGTAATATTATTAATCGGATATTTTTCAAGCTATTCCGTTGGCTAAAATATAATCACATGACCTCCTTTAATATGTCAGGTTGCACAGAAACGTCCTATCAAAAACGGCTGATTGCATTGGTGATATTGCACGGCTACTAAAAATAGCTCAAAATGTAATAGAAATGGCATATTAAAAACGGCTGATTGCATGGTGGATATTTCATTGTTACTAAAAATAGATCAAAATGTAATTCTTGTTCATATCACCTAAAAAGGTTTCAATTGTTGTATTATAACCAGTACAAGTTTAAAATTTGATAGGAGAAATTGATTACGGCATATTTAAGAGAAATATGAAAATTTCCTTTCATTTACATAATATATGACTGATTAACCGCCATGTCGATCAAATATACCCTCAGGCGACATCAAGATGTAGACAGGAATAAAAGCCCTGTCCATGATAAACTGGAGTTTTCTATGTATCGTGTTCGTTTTTGTCACATGTACATTCACTCCATATCTTTTCATTTTTCCTATTAACTAGAAATTCTTTTTTACTTCATCTTCTTGTTGGATCTTCTTTAGATGAGCAGGCAAAAATAAATGTAGATAAATCACATTACTAAAGTAATAGTAAAAGTTTTTCAATTATTATGCATCAATTCAATTAATGATATACCCGGCACCTGAATCGGTTTTCAGGGGCTCCGGCTACAAAGCTGCCAGGCGCGTTCCCAGTTGGTGGATAGGAGAATGTCCTGTCTATGGTGGATAGTCAGGTCATAATACGGAAAGCCTAACTGCGAACCATTGAAGCGATGGTGTGTGGATAAACGTCACGCTCCTTGCAGTGTAAAGACCACTTCTATAAGACAGCAGAGTCACTAGGAATCGTATAGAAAGCTAAATTTCCTGCCCCTACCCATTTCTCCCCATTCCAGTGGCAATCAAAACTTGTTGTCCTGGTTTTCCCTTCGAACTTTGTTTCTTTCTACTCTTACTTACATTTTTAATTGAATAACTTGTTGTCGGCCTGAAAAATTGCTCACAGGATTTTAAATACTAACTAATCAATCAATTAATAATATAACAACGGTAGCCTTTGCACTAGGCCAATATGATGTTTTTTCGATAAGAAATGCATATCGACCTCCAGCTTCGCTGTCGATCAAGGTTAATATTACATCACATTGACTTAAACAAAGGCTTTAATAATATAATTTTACTCAACAAGGTTAAATGTTGAGTAAATAATCTTGTGAGTTGTTAGAAAATGAAATGATCCTGCAATAGTTGCAGAGAATTTGTCATGCGTTATATTTTAGTCTACAGTTACGACAGGTATCAAATGGTTATATTTGACGACACTGAGTTTTGGTTTGATTTTGAAACTCTAAAATCGGGATAAATATAAACAGAAAACCATTATCAGGAGCTTCTGTTTTTAGTTGTCTGAAAACATATCATTATACCCCATTCGATAGGGAGTGTGGCATACTGGAATCACCTTGTCCCTCAATTCGGCTGGATATTATTTCTGTTACAGCATAGTGGTTTCAAAACTTGTATGCAGTCTCTATATGATTAGTTGTGAGGCACGTCCTATTTTGAAACCTCTTGGATTTTGTTTGCATTGATGGTAAAAATGGACAAAATTGTCTTTTTTAAAGGAATGCCTATTTCCATGGCGACCAAACACGAATAAAATGAAATCAAGTTCACAGTTACATCACTACTGAAAATTATGGTTGTATAACAAGAATGGGTTAAATCTTAGACTATGCGTTTCACAACCCTTGTGTAAAATCACAAGTGCTTACATAGAATGGCTATAAAATTTTAAAGTGTATCTGTGAAAACCTTCATTTGATTATCTGGAAATTTTCAACGCTGTAGATATTAATATATTCTTTATAACCTTTCATTCTTTATTTTGATTTTATCTGCACTGAAGAGACATAAGTTGTCGAAATGCGCATAAGCAGAAAGTAAATTCACAGTAACCTCGGTATTTAGTTATTTGTTACCACTGGGTCGATGC